>VXBB01022886.1:185027-214542 GCA_013399915.1 Illadopsis cleaveri
TTTTTTTTTTTTTTTTTTTTTTTTTTTTTTTTTTTTTTTTTTTTTTGTGAAAGAGATTAAATGTTTCTGACATTGTTTTCCTGCTTATAAATTACATGATATGGGAGAAGTAAATGAATAGGCATATTTCTGTCAAATGGAAAATGTTGCATGTTCTGTGATTGAGTCATCAAATATAAATATGTAACCTTTCTGCTAACCTAGCTTTCAATGATAATTGTCTGACATACAGGTGAATCACACTGTCTTAAAATAGAATTAATGAGCATTTCCATTAAGGGTGCAATCTACTACATTTTTAAAGAGCATCTGTGTTCTTTCAATTATGGTAATTTCACTGTTTTAAATACTGTTTTACATTTCCTGATGAGAATGTAACTATACCCAGCATATGCTTATTAAGCCTCTTAGCAAACATGGTTTTGTTAACCAAATCCAAGGTGTGCCATTTCCACCTGTATTCTCAAAACCTGCAAAATATAAGTTCCAAATACAGGAGCAAAATCCCAGATACAGTGCACACTATTCAGGACAAGTCACCTCCAACTACATGGAAATCTACATGAGTGGTTTCCATCCTGTATTTCACAGCATACCTTCAAGAGATTCACGAAGAATAACCAAGGATGAGATTATATGTATATATAAAGTTTTGTTTATGTATGTGAAATTTTCAAAGGGCTCTAGCTAGTGATTAAAAATCATTACAAAACTATGTATATTTTGACTTGCAGTTATATTTACTGTAGGTGAGCAGTAATTATTCTATTGTTTTGAGGGTTTTAAAGGGTTTCCCTCGACTCAGAAGAGTTTGGAAAGTTCCTCAATACCTTGAAAGCCAGTAGTGTTTTAGAAAAAAGGTAAGGGATCTGTCCCAGGAAGCCTGGGCCTATGACAAAGCCTCTTTTTCAGTTGTACTCATGGAACAGAAACCTATCTGTGTCTTGCGAATACCATCTGGAGCTCAGTAGAGTTGGAGACTAGAAAAGGAGCATGTAGTCTCTGGAGTAAAGGAAATAACCCATCTTTTTATATTATACTTAGACGCTGTGAAGAAGACCCACTTAATAAAAACTGAAAATGAAGAAAGGTCATTTATTTTCTAGTAAATTATCCTATTACTGATGGTATTTAAATGGATCCTGATAGCTAATTATAGAAGGGTATTAATTTCATTGATGCCTGGGACTAAAAGATATTAGGGCATGACAAACTACATTGTTTGTAGTGTTTGTTTGTTTGTTTTTGTTTTTGTTTGACATGTTCCCCTGACTGGCAAAAATTTGCTTTCAAGTACCCCATAGAGTGGTTATTTAAAAAAAAATAAAAATTGCACCTCTCAAGGAAGGAAGCTGCAACAAAGAATCACAGCAATATGTGAAAATGGAGGCAGTTATTCTGTATCTCCCTGTTGAACTGTATTGCTTTGAAAATGCATATATCAAATAATTTGTTTCTAAATTCTAGCAAAGAATAAATATAGTGATTTTACTTGTCAAATAACTTACCAGAAAAATTGAAGTGCCTCAGCCACTATTACATGATTTGGACAGCTTAACAATTTATTTGAAGAAGCAGTGTTTATTTCTTAGATAATTGTTGCAATTGAGAGAATTCTTTTTTGGGTCTTGCAGGACCCAGAAATTTTATTAAGTTATGATTGCAAGAATACTCAAAGTTTTGTCTTTCTTGTTTTTTTTTTTTTTCCCCATGTCTTCAGAGTTCCAAACCATCCTGTTGCATATGCACAGTTCAGTATTAAATTCTTTGAGAAGGCAATTAACTTGTAGAGATGAACAATTTACTTCAGGTTTATGGGTATGATAAGAAATGTTAAAGTGGCTGCTAAAGCCAAACAAGGGAAAGAAAATGTTCTCTTTGATGAAGAGCCACAGGTTCCTATCACAGTGGTCTATATCATGAAGCATGTTAATATAGTCCCTCTGACCTTCAATGAACCTGAAATATTAATTTCACAATCAAGAATACACTAAATCTTGGCACTTTTATCCTGAGCTTCATAAAGCTATATATAACTTCATAATAAATATCAAAACATTTTTAACTTCGTTAGATTTATTTAATCAGTATATAACTGGATTTTAGTTTCTATTGATACTCTGTGAGGCATAGTACGACAGCTATTTATTTAACATAAAAAGATTTAATGACATTCACAAAATTATAGGAATTGTACTCATAGATATGACACTGGATTTTTTTAGAAATCATTTGGGTTTGTTTATTAGCAAAAGGATTCTGTATATAATGTCTCAGTTCTTGCTCTTTTCATTTGATGTAAATCCAAGGAGAGTTCTTGTGTATGATAGAAACCAAATTTTACCAGACCACCCTCATTTTTGAGGCAGACTAGTAAATTCATCACAGACCATCAAGAAGTTTCCTTTAAATAAAAATTCCAAACTTTACTGCTGTTGGTGTGGGTAGTTTTTTGATACTTTTAAATACTTGCAACATATAGTGAAAATATGAGATAGCATGAAGGAGCCTTTTTAGTCTATTCAATAAGAACCTGTGCATAGTTTTAGGCCATTTTTTTCTCTGCTTTAATTAATTCAAAATGGTCATGACACCTAAGTCACCTGAACACAAAAATTAATGAAGATTAATGCAGACTTTTTCTTGTGATACACTTGAAAAGCTTCCCAGTCTTCTGTTGGGGATATTTCTGTTGTTCGCAGTTCATTTGAATAAGATTATCAAGCAGCTTTGAAGTGTATACCTGACTGTATGCAAGTTTACCAAATACATCTATTAGAGAAAATGTTGACTTTGACAGTGTGGATAAAATTTTTTTGTAACTAAAAAAATGGGAATAAACTGGTTCCCACATTTAAAGCGGGAATATTTTTCTACATGCTCGTCAACTGTTTAGTTTAAGCAGATGCAGCAATGTGGGTGCATGATGCAACAAATTTCAATCCCAAATTCTTTAAATAGCCTGGCAGTGCAGGAACGGTTTTCAACATGATAAAACTCTTCACTCACTGTATTTGGGTGACCTGGAAATAGAATTAGCCCTTTTAGCCTCATCTACCAAATACTCGAACTGATAGCAAGCCCTCGATACACATTGGATTTTTCCTTCAAAGGAAAGAGCGGCTAATTATTTTAAGTTAGATTTATTAAAAAATAGTCATCCATATGGAGGAAGGAAGATCATCTTAGGTAGTTCAGCTATGGCTCATTATGACTTGTCTTGCTGTAAACACACACTTGTAAACACACACATATGCTAGTATAACAAAACTTAACAAAACCTATCCCTCTCTTGCCTTATTGCATTGTTATGTCGTCATAATGTTACTGCTGTGGCTGTCTCTATCATGGAAACACAGTTAAGACTGTTGTCCTTGATATGGGAGGAAAAGGGTTTTTGAATGAGCGCATCAAGTGTGTAAGTTAGAAAAACTGGTGGAAGAACTTGTTGGGAAATACTGACAAGGTGAAAAAATCTGTAACGTGATAAATAGGTGAGTGAAGTGGTGTAGCTGAACTTGGAACGGAAATACAGATACTATCCCAAAAAAGAAGAGAGGAAAATTAAAGGTCTTTCTTAAGTGGATGATGCTGTTAGAATATTACTTTTCTGCCTCTGAATATTTACCATTTAAGAGTAATGTGAATTTTTGCAGGATTTTGCTAATGTTTTATCAAGTTTGCCTAATCTTCATTTCTCTAGTAAAAATGTTCTGGTTTTTTTGTTTGGTTTTTTTTTTTTTTTTTCATTCGTTGTCTGCTTGTAGCTGTAAATTGTAGTATTAGCAAGGTTCCTGATTTAGTAAATACTCCTTAGTGACTACTGTGAGGTGGATGGCCAGCTGTCTTAAGACAAAAAGGTTGTTAATATCAAGAGATTTGACATGTTAGGTGTTCATTGGTTTGCAAGTATTCAAACATTCTGTCTTTCTCCTCCTTCTCCCATTATTCTTGGGAAAAATATGATGAAAGCAGAACAAAGCAACATTCTATCTCTAACTAGCAAGCTAAAAATCCCAATGAAATTCAGGGCTACATACTCTTTGCTGAACAAGGAATAAGAAATTGTTTAACATTCAAGTTGTGTTTGCATTAATTATAGCCAAGTTTTACATGGCTATAACTAGGTTCTTGCAGAGTAAAGCAAATAGAGCTTTGGTCCCCTGGATTAATATTTAACAGTATAAGTGTGGTATATAGTTAATGAAAAGAACTAAATATATTGCTTAGAATTTTTCATGGACTGTTGGACATACATAATCTTATAACCTGCAAGACAACATAATTTATTATTACTATTTTACAGCTGATTAAATTAAAACGATGGGGAGTGACATTAGGGTTGTTACATGAATTGCTTCACCCACAGAGTACTAGAAACAATAAATCACTGTTATTAGTGATAAAATGCTGAAGCTTTTATAATCACAAAAGCAGTACTACACAAGGATAGTTTATCACCACAAATGTTATCTTACTATACGTTAATATAAAAAAGGATGAAAAATTAGAGATGGTTGTTCAGAATGCTGAGTAACTAAAAAGCTGTTTAGTTGTTCTGTTGTTTTTTTTCTTCAAAGTGGCATGATCAATATGAAATGGAAGCTTGTTATGAGCAAGTCCACAAGGCTACAGCAAACTGCAGTGGTTTAGGGCAAATCTGGGAGGAAATGTCCTAAGGGCCGCTCCCTCCCCTCCCCGCAACCAGTTCGAAAAAAAGAAACTCTCCTCAGAGAGAAGTGGAAAGAACCCTGTTTATTAAACAGGCAAAAGCACTCCCCAGCACAATAAATTGGACAATACCCAATGCCAAGAACTTCATGCTGCTCTGGAGAGATGACAGATTCAGGAAAGAAGTCTCTCCTGTAGGTGTTTGCTCTGTCTTAGTCCCTCTGGTGCTGGGAACATTGCTGTGCAGATCTTGGTGGGTTCCAGATGCAAGCCCCACGGCGCTCCCCCGGGTCCTCAGTCCAGAGGGATTTTAACAGTTCGAAGGGNACAGAGAGATTGTAACAGTTTCAAGGGAAGGCGAAAAAAGGAAAAAAAAACAGGAAAGAAAAAAACAAAACAAACCAAAACAAAACAGGAGGAGAAGGAAAAAAAGAAAGCGAAGCTTCTCCTCCCTCTGCTAGCTACACTAACTAACTAACTACTGAAAAAACCCTCTCCATGTGTTGCTGAATTCGACTCTCAAGGCCAGCCGGCAGAGGACAGTTTCTGAAAACAAACTGCGTGCCTCTCCCTTCCCCCAGCTCCCAGACCCAACACCAAAGCACACAGGGCAATATCCAACACAAACCCAATGGACGATTGGGGATACAAACATTGTGTCACCCCAGGACAGAAACCTACATTAGAACAATTGAAAAGGGGAAACAAACTTTCTCAAAATTTCTCAGCAGAGCCACAAGCTTTGAATTTGGCTCCAAATAATTAATCAGTGGCTTTTTGTTACAGAGATCATATGTAACCCATAATCCATTATAGAATCATGGAATATTCTGAATTGAAAGAAATCCATATAGATCAGAGTCCAACACCTGCCCCTGCACAGGACAACCCTGAAGGTCATACCATGTGTCTGACAGTGGTATACAAATGCTCCTTGAACTCTCTCAGGCTGGTGCTGTGACCACTGCAGATTAGGACGTTGAAGAGACCTGGCCCTAAAATCAGCCCTGTGGAACCCTACTGTAGCCAACCTGATGTAACCTCATTTACTATAATATTTTCTCCAGAAGGATACTGTAAGAGGCAGTACAAAAAACCTTACTGAAATCAAAAGGAACTTTTAACTTAATTTTTCTATACATAATATTTGTTATTTTTATCCTGTTTTTGAAAAGTGACTTAAGAACATTAAGATAAAGTTCTGTTTAGAAGATTAAATACAATACCTAAACCAAACTCTTGAAACTGCAATTTTTAATTTTTTTCTTAATGTGTTGTGGAAGTACTATATGATTTTCTGAGGTATGAATGATTTTTTATATTTCTGTATCATTAAAAAAACAACAAACATACACACAAACAAATAAACAAACACCAATTTAAAACACCTAAATTATTTTCTTAACATCAGGAAGAAAAGATTTTCATGTTTGAAAGTTTTTTTAGCTACAGCAATTTCATATATTGTTTATTTTCTGAAACACATGCTTGCCATCTGGTATGCAGCCCATACTGAAAATTTTGCTCAATTCTTTTGGAGGCAAATGCTGTAAGAGTATTTCTTTCACAGCATTTATATCAGGAAAGAAAATTAGTTTAATTAATAAGAAGAGTCAGCATGGGAAGGAAATTGGGCAGGAAATTTTGATGACTAATTGAGGAACTAAGAGATTAAGAATGTGAAAGTCTGCTGCTAATGACTACACATTGGAGAACTGAAAAATGAGGGGATAATATGTTTCCAACAAACTGATAATGCTCTTCAATAGTATTAAGATTTTTTTTTTTAATTTTGGCATGTTTGTTTCCACTAAATCTAAGTATGCCTGACAAATGGATCTTTGTCATATATACTTAGATTTAGTTGAAATAATGTCCAATCCAATGATAGTCTTCCTTTCTTGTTTATCAATGTTATTAAGCTTTGCAACTTTTTTTTGTTTTTAAATATGTACTAAATCTTCTGAGGTCTACATTGTAAACTGATTGCAAGGTTTCATCACATCCAGTCACATTTGGAAAACATCTAAATGTTGCATTGTGTCTGATGGTTGCTTAAGTGTCACCTCAGAAGCTGCTAAAAGAAATATGTGTATTTTGTGTATTTTGTGTAGCGTTATGTTTTGATTTTTTTTCTTTCAATGCAAATTTGCCTTTGATCATCTGATAAACTACATTACAAAGATTTAATTTTCAGTGATTCAGTGCACAGTGAGACTACTGATTAAAGTAGTACTGTAGAAACTTTGGCTGTTATTTCCTTGTTTTTCAGCTTTTGATAAATATTAATATGTATTTCCTCTGATTAATCAAGCATTTAAAATACTCAAAATTCTTTTCTGTAAGAAGTATAAAAACACCATTATCCAAAAATTCAACAGAAATTTTAAGTACAAATAGATCCCCTAACCACATTTATTTTGTATTCTTCCATATAATACAAGAGTCATTAAATTTTTCTTGAAAGTTTGTGGTAATGACTGGACTCTTACAACAGATTCAACTCTTCAAGAAGGACTTCTTTACTGGGCATCAAGTCCTGTATCCCATAGTATCTAATACATCATTTTCTGATGACAGTGCGGTTGACAAGTTGCATGAGAAGAACATAACAAAGGAGTTAAAACTAAAAGTGGAAGACGTGAAAGTTTTCTCAAGTGTGGAAACAACTGAAATCAGCTCATTGATTGGTCTTTTCTTTTTACTAGCTGTCAATTCTGTAAAGCAAGTCTGCACTGGGAGTGGAAGGGAAAACTAAGGATTCTGTAGAGGCCACACTCCTCCTTTGCTGCTTCTGTGATCATATCCATCACAGCAGCATGTTCACTATGGGGAAAATCTACTATGTGATAATTTTACTCTTATGCAGAAATATAGGTGCTTTTTATTTTCTTCACAGAACTGCTATTGGCCTTTTAAGAACCTGACATATTGAAAAGATTAAATATACTTGATATCATAATGAAGGAGGGCAGCTACTTTTCTAGGAAAAGTGGAGAATATTTTGTTTAATTCCAAACCATGCCATGTTTTGGTTCAGTTGTGTAAAGTGTAGTTCAAACTTGAAACTAAAGCCATTTAAGTGGGTAAAACCAAAGTGATATTGAGTATTCCTCTGTCTAAACATGTACATTTCCATAAAATAAAAACCTATGGGCAACATGAATTCAAAAACATTTGTTAAAAATCTTTGTTTTCTTGAGCACTTTGAGCTTCAACATTTCTTTCCTCTGGTTTCCTCTTTCAATTGTAGACTGAAGAAGCAGAAAACAGTGGCGTCTATTTTAAACCAAGATAGGAAGAAACTAGCTCAATGTAATATTATTTGAAATAGTATTTTTTTTTAATTGTCCCCATTGTTATGCAACTAGAAAATAAATATTCATGTCAGTGAAAGCTATTCATCCTGGAAAATTAGTGTAATTTGTTTGATTTGGATTATTGCTTAAATTGGATTATCATATTGTGAAAAAGAGCAAACCTTGTATTATTTTTTTGGCTCACCAGAAAACCTAGGAGCCTGTAGTCCAGTACCATAAACCAGACCCTGTATTGCATATATTTTGTATTTACAGTAAAGCAGTAGTATCTTGGAAGACAGAAGTTTGATTTAAGACAAGAGACTAACAAGAAAAATATAACTATTAGTAGATATTTTATGCTGCATTGATAATTCTTTCTTGTAATGGAGATCATTAAATTACAAATTTCTTTAAAATAAAATCTCAGAGCTTTATCCCTTGCTCCTCCAAATACAAGATATTTTTTGATGCTATTATCAAATACAAAAATATTCCTATTTTAAAATGCAGGTTATTCTCCTTCATTGTCTCTAATGTTACAGGCTTTGGCTGTTGTAAATTAAGTTTGTTTCACTAAATTCAAAAATCAGGGAAGAAACAACAGGAGAAGAAAGTCTTCCAGAGTTTTCTCTTAAGTCAACTATTGTTTCATTTAGACTGAAATGAAATTAATGATTTAAGAGACCAACTCTTACACAATAGTCTCTTGTGATGTGTATACATAGTGGTTGTAGAATCATATATCATCTTCAAATACATTAATGTCTAACACATAGGAAGCTTAGTGCTGACATGCTTTGCACACTGCATTTTCTGTTCCATCAGAGAAATGTCATTGCACCAATACAACTAATTGGTCACTATGTAGGCAATGCCTTCTCTACTGAAATAGTCTATATTGCTTCATAACAAACCATTTCTTTTTTCAAAACACTTGAAGGGAAGTTTTCAGTTTGAATTCAAATTCAGTAGATGGCTGAATGATGCCCAGAAATGAACATCCCTTAGTTTATCTAGAAGGTCATTTTGAGCTTTGGTAGATTTGGTACTTTCAAGGTATCTAACTTCTCAGATACCTTGAAAGTACCAAATTCTTCAAGGTACTTTCAAGTACCTCCTTTTGGCTACCTAGGAGCCTAAAGGAGGCAGGACAACTCCTTGTGGTGTCATTGGTGAAGGAAACGGTTTTCTGGCTTGAGGGTCTGAAGTGTTCTACTGAGGATTTGACATTCCTTCACTATAAAGCGACTCTAGCCTTCCCCTTTGGATGCCATACAGCAAAACTATCTTAATTTATCCTAATTATGAAATATTGAAACTGGCAGTCTCTTACTGAATTACTCTCCTATTGTAAGAGACTGGTAGTCTCTTTCTGTTAATTTGTGATGGAGAAATGTTAATAAAAATGTTTTTATTGCCATTAAATATGATCGGATTCTCCAGTTAGAATTGGAATTAACCAATATTTTTTGTTCTTTTATTAATGTGTTGGAAGGATGTAAAAAATAAAGTATAAAGGGGTTTAGCTACTTGCATTTTAAAAGATAAATATGTGTTTCTCTAAGCATTTTTGACTGTAAAATAGTCTAGTGATTACCAGACTGCTACATGTGTTGTATATGAACTAGGGATACTTATGCTAAACAGTAAAATTGAATATTTATGGAGTGCTGTTTGTCTCTAAATACAGAAAACTTGTTATTATCACTAAAGATATGTGTTAAAATTCAGAGATGAATAAATGAATAGTAGCTGATTTATTGATATTTTCTAAAGGCTTTTTTTTTTTTTTAACTTTTTCATTAACTACTGATGACCTGACTCAGGCTGAGTCTGACTAACTTAGAAATCCCATCTCTCTTTACAGCAAACCAGAAAGGGCCTAGTCCTTGTAAGGTCTTACATAATCCAGTCTTTCTCATATGATGTACAAGTAGTGTTATCATATAGGTGGCTGTGCTGGACCAGGCCCAGGTTGCCAAGTTCTCCAGTGCAGGGTGTACATCCTTAGGGATAATGCTTGTGTCTGAATTTCATGATAACATTAAATTCAGCTCTGCCTTTTCTCCTGCCCAGGTGCTGATGTGAATGGATAAGTTTGGCCTCCAGCCTGGACCAGGAACTATTCCTTCCAAGCAGTGCAAATGAATTCGCTAAACTTTTTCTTTCATTTATCCAGATTTTATTTGTTTGGTTTTTGTTTTCTTTGTTGGGTTGTTTTTTAACCCCCTGTTACATAAGTGATACTTAATTTAGCCACATTTATGTATTTATATTATTTATTGTATTTATGGTATATCTTTTCATAGGGAAGAATGTGTTTACAAGTCAATGTTAGAAGTTCATTTTTAACTCTGCATAGGATGTAGCTCACAGAAAAGTTGAAATTCAAAAATGAGCTTAGAGTTTTATGTGTGAAACAAGAAAATTCCAAATTATCTTTTCACTTGATTCTGAGGTATGTTTTTGGTGGTCTCAATTATTTTTTGGGTAATATGTCATGGAAAGGTCCATCCATCTGATATTTTTTACTGTTGAATTCAAGTAAACTTGTTCATTTTTTTGGTATATATAAAAATTCTAGAGCATTTATTCTGGAGTGATATTCTGAAGTAAAGGTTAAATTGTTAGTGCTGTCAGTACAAGAAAGACTTTATGAGCAAAGTTTCAGTTAAAATAGTTTAGAGAGTCTTAATCTATTCATTCACATTGCTTTTTAATATGGTATTGTAACTTATTTTTGCATCTTTTTATTTCTATCAAAAAAAGGTCTTTTTATTTGTAACTTTGCATCCTACAACCTGAGAAATTTTGATGCTATTAGCAATCCATTATTGATTTATACAGAGACATTAGTGATTAATGTTGACAGAGTTAAAAATGAAATATAAGTAATTTTCTGTACATACACTAGTCTCTGTAATATAAGAAATATATCATACATTTTGACAGAAGCTAGTAAAGTTGGGATAAACTCTGTGTTGTTTATTAAGGCTTTTCTGCTATTTCAGGGTGAGTATTAGGATTTTTTTCAGAAAATGTGCTGACAAACTTCTAGCTTAAATGATAGGCAAGAATTTTAAGGTTTTGTTCATTGTTTCTTTAAGAAAAGAAATAATAATGGTGAAGAATTTCCCTTCTCCCTTCATCACCTAGTTATGATTTTGCAATAAAAGCAGCTACTTTTTCTGCAGTGTGGTGTACAGAAGGAATTATATATAGTGGAAAACAAAGCCATTATTTGTATTTTCAAAATGGTTGCTGTTTGCTATCCACTGTGTTTTTTTTCATCAAACCAATTTGAGAGAGTCTCAGGGAAGCACTTCCCTCATTTTTGGTAACCAACATCATTCTTTTAATTATGTGTGTACATGTGGCCCTGCATGCACGCACAGGAGAAACTAGTTAGTGCTCTGACCTTGGTTTGGCTAATTCTTCAACAGAGCTTTTCAGTTGCAGGGCCTAAGCTTGCTCATAGCTTTGTTTTGTGAAGGTATGTGTTTGGCTTTTTTTTTTTCTTTCTAATTTTATAGCACTCATTAAATAAAGGTTCTGTTAATTGTTTATCAGCAGCTCTCCAGGCTGGCAGCTTTCCAGCTCAGCAACTTTAGCAAAACTCTGTGGCCATTACGCCTTTGTACTTTGCTACTGAAACCTTATGAGCCAGAAATAATAATTGCCCATTATTCACCTAAACTTGTGCATTAGTGCATCCTTCCCCTGCGGTGACCTTTCTCAACTGGAGAATATGTTAATGTGACCAATAATATTGTCATTGGCACTTGCAATTCATGTCAAGTTATGAGTTTACCCTGTAAGCTGTTCTGTCTTAAATTCCTGATGAATTTAGTGGATCTTAATCTCTCACTATTAGATCCTTCTTATCCTACCTTAAATATTTAAGCAATGCAAATTTCTGTCATCAAGGCCCATGCTTCTGTGTCTGATACAGGCATGAGTTGCATCCGTTATTTTCTTGACAAGTTTTTTGAAACTTAAATTATATTCTGTTCTTGGAGAAAGAGCTTTTTTTTTCCCATGGTTTTGTCCCCATTATGAGAAACCCAGGTATAAAAAAAACCCCTCTATTCTCTTCCTTTAAAATAGTTATGTTTGGCACATTTTTATTCAGATTTTCAAGGCAAGATTTAGCAAATCAGGGTGTTCTCCATTAACTGGAAAAAACTGTTGGGATGGGAAAATCTTACTGCTGGACTTTAGATGCTGTTTTGTGGGCCTCAAGTACAGTTTTTGTATGTGTGTGATGGTGTAGTGTGGCTGTCTGTGCTATCTTGAAAAACAGCAGCAGACAGCAGCATATGATTGGTAGCAATTTGACTAGGATGTCCTTGCAGAGAATAAATGTGAACATCTAATACAATACATTCCTTCTACTTCTTTTCCAAGCACAATATCTGATGTAGATATATCTGTTTTAGAGACTGTGGTGGCCCAGCCCCCTGATGTCAAGAGACAACTTAAGAGATTAATTAAGGTTCACCTTCATATCCTGGTGTTGTTCATGCATCTTGTTCAAGTAGCCATAAGCATTCTTTTGCTGTTTTGGCCTTTTTATTCCCTAGAGACAAATTCTAGGCCACTCCCATTTAGAATAACTTGGAGTGGAATTGTCTTTTGAGGTGGTTTTCATGAAGCAAAGTCAAAGTTTATTATCTTACATTCTACAGCACACAAGATTAATGTCTTCTATTCGTGTTCAATCTTGGTAGTGTACCAAGCATTTTGGATTAGATGTACAGTTTATGAAGGAAAAAAAGGAATATAAAATGTATTTAAATTTATAGTGGCTGTAGCAGAACATGCACAACTAAAACTATAAGAAATACTGTAACATCATTTGTGTACCAAAAAGGTAAGACATGCACTATTTACAAGATCCAGTGACCTAGGAAACAGAAATGCATATTTTAGGCTTCCCTCATATGCATTTAGATTTTACTAAATTCTGTGCTGCATGATAACTTGCTGCAGTTAATACTAATAAATACAAGTACTAATACACACTAATACTAGTATTAAAAATACCAACATCAATACCAATAGCAATACTAGTACTAATAATATAACAATAAAAAATACTCCCCTTAAAAAAAAACCAAAGTAAAAAAAGCAGGAGAAACAGAACTCTATTTTCTTTAAATTCCCTAATTGTCAAATATTTGCATAGTTTGAGTCTTGGTATAGACAAAAACCCTTAGCAAACAACATTTTCTTTTTTCTGCTTTATCTCAAATTGAGCTTCTGATACAATGCATAACGAGCATATGTTATTGACAGCTTGTGAGCCAGGTGCCTGACACTTTAGGCATGCCCATAAAAAACTTTTAATGCATTCAAATGGGACTGTTTAAAGCATGTTCTTCTCTTTCCCATGTTTTAGTTGTTTTGAGCTGAACTAAATGATGTTAAGGTGAGAAATAATTATGAGCCCAATCTCATGGGGCACTCAGTGTACTTAATTTACACTGACTTCAGGCCATATTGCTGGAAAAAAAGCCAAAGAAGCAAACTCTAATGAGGTTTGAATACACTAATTAAACATCCCAAGCCAAAGGGTTGATATTTATAAACAACTGTTGTATTTGACACTGCTCCATTTTAATATTGTTTTTCTGAGTATTTCTCTATATTCCTGTGTGGTTTTCAAGTCACCTTTTTGTTTTGCTCTCAATAATGCTTTTTGAGGGGAAAATTCTGTGGATGTTGTTGCCCTTTTTCATGGGTAATGGAACAATTAACCTGTGTTGAAACAACCTTCAAACTTTTTAAGATTTTTTTTTTTCTTATCAGGTCTAGTAATTCATTTTTATGGAACCTTGATCTATGTGCTTGATATTTTCAATAAAATGGCAAGTCCATGTGGAAAGAGATGCAGTGAAGCATCCAGTCATGAACTTGACCTTTTTTTTTTATTCTTCTGGTTTGATAACATTTTTAAAATACGCGAAATCATTTTTAACTTAACCAAAGTGACATTTTTACTTTTTCCATGTACAAACAAAAGTAGAAATGTAATTTCATTGTGCCTTGCTTTTCCCACTGAACTGGCTAGACCTTTTCAAATACCTTCTTGGATTATCAAAAGAAAACAAACATTGTTTTCTTCATTGCTGTACAGTATTTCTGCACTCTTACATAGATATTGGTCATTCTAAAATTTAAGAAGGTACATAAAAATGTGACTATAACCAGCCAGCTCTTTCCCCCAATGTGATTGTGACAAAGAACAAAGTAATACCTTTTTATATTGTGAAATATGTATAAAGCATATTTTGGAACATACTGAACGTATTTTTGACAGCAAAATTCAGAAAAATATGATATTATTCCAGCCTTCTGCTGTAGGAGAAAGGGAATACAGGTGACCTTACCTGGGATAAGTAACAGCTGTGCTAATTACCAAATACAGCCTTGCCCCTGATGAGTATCAGCTATATCCAATAAGGATGAGTGAGAAAAAAGAGGGAGTTAGCCGGTAAGGGGAGGATAATCATGGAGAAGGAACCTTGAGGAGCGTGAAGGAGGAATTATGAAGCAGGATCCTGGGGAGAGAATCACTGCTGCAGTTAGAGTCCGTTGTTGAGTCTGCAGTTATCGTCTAGCTGTAGGTATACCTAAGTAAAAGTCTGCATTCAGGGTCTGCAAAGTAATATATGCAGTCCTAGTTTAGCAGGAAATAACCAGCAGTGAGAGGCTGAAAGAGAAACCTGCAGTAGGAGCTTGCTGCAGCCAGAGTCAGTGAATAGTTGGAGTTTAGAAGACTAAGCCATGAAGAGGGATAAAGCAGGACCCTTTTTATGGTGTGTCTAACAAGAAGTCTGTGCCTCAGCTCATTTTTACCCTCTAATAAGAGGGCTGCTGCAACATTCTGCAACTAAATTTATTTAGTTTGCTTTTCATTTATGAGTTGCTCCTCTGGGAGCACCTTCAGACACATTTTGCAAAGTCACAAAACAGCTGAGGTAAGCAGGGATCTCTGGAGGACACCTTATCTAATTCTTGCCCCTGCTCCAAGGCAGGGTCAGCTAGAGTCAGTTGTTCAGAACTTTGTCTAGTCAGGTTTTTTAGTATCTCTAAGGATGGTGATGCCACAAATTCTCTGGCAATTTATTCCAGTATTTGATCATCATCATGACAAAAGTTGTTTCTTCTTTTTATTCTTTTGTTTTTAGATGCAGTTCTCTGTTATTTCAGTTTGTGTCTGTTATATCTTGTCCTTTCACTGGGTACCAATGAGACAAATCAGGCTCTCTCAATTCTGATGCATATAAATACACAGAGATCCTTTTTGAACCTTCTCTTTCAGATGCTAAGCAGTCCCAGATCTCTCAGCCTCTCCCTGTATGATAGATGGTCCTGGACTTTAATCGATTCCATGGCCTTAAGCCATGCTGATGCCACTTTGAGTTTTGCCTATTTTTCTATTATATGATTTTTGTATTTTTCACACATATATTTGTACCCATATAGCTTACTGCATTAGTAGCTAGTTTTCCCAGTAATTTTCCATGGCCTTTCCCTAGGAAGAAATACAAAACAAATTCCAAAGCTCCAAGCCCCAGGGAGCACAAGGCCCCAGTGCTAGCTGCCTTGGTTCTTACTGGGAACCAAGGCTGACAACAACTCTTTGAGATACATTCTCATGGACAAAGTATAGCTAATGCTGAAAGGGGGTTCCAGAGAAGGGGCTTGACCTGGGGGGGAATTGCATCACCACTTGCGCTCCTAATTGGTGTTTTTTATCAATTATGCTAATTTCCTAAAATCCAGGAAAATTTACTCACCCCTGGGAGTGGGCTGTTGTGGACATCTTTCCATAACTGTCCCTGAAGGTCTACAAATAAAAATCCACTTTTATATTACCTCCTTACTGAAATTGTCTCAGGTTTCATTTCCAGGTTGGGAAAAAGGTAACAATGCCACAGAAAAGAAAGCTCTTTCTATGGCACAGATGCAAAAACCCCCATACTTTCTAGAGGATAATATATATCATATATGTATTTTGTTCACTTATGTTCCTGAACCATCTACAGAACTGTGTTACTTCTAGTGCTGTTTAAAGCAAGAAATCTGGATCTGGAGTCTTTATATGGAATGTCTAAGTGTCATAGATTCAGTTCTTATTGCGTTTAAATAACTGTAATCTGTGGTGCAAGGAATTCCTATCATGTGCATGGGTAGAGGTTAAAGGATTACACCTAAACTGCTACTGATTTTCTCTTTGGGCTTAGGGTATGCATCAGCAAACAGTTTTGCATTTTTGCTGGTGAGCCAGCAAAATTTGATTCTGAGTGCTTTAATCAGCAGGGTTAGAACACAGTCAAATTGCCAGTGATATTTGTGGCTTGTTATGCTGACTTTTGCAGTGAATATAAACTACTGATTCAGGAACCATGATGATTTTCTTTTATTACAAACATTTGTAAATACTTATGAGAGTAATTGCCAGTACAGTAATAAATCTGAATATCACAAAACCGTCTTTTTTTCAGAAAATTTTAGCAGTTTTATCATTCATTACTGTTACTGCATTAGTTCATATGGTTCTACTGCCTAGCAACTATAAATTTCATGTTGCAATGGAAATTTCACCATCACAATACTAACACTTCTCTTAAAATTTCTCAAAGAATGCAAAAATAAATAGAAATACTGACATTAGCACTTTACATCTCACAGGACTTTATTTTGGAGGATATCAATTGACATGCAAATTTTACCTGTACTATTTAGAGTCTGTACATTCTTATGCTGAAAAAAAATCAGAATTTTAGGTTTTATATGGAGCTAATGGTATAATAAAAATTGGCTTTGCTTTAGTATTTCTCAGTGTTTCATTTCAACAAAGACATCTAGCTGATTGAAAAGTTTCTGCTGTTGAGCACTTTTATGTCAAAGATGTTTGCAGAAATTGCATATTGGTTTATTGTAAAAACATTCAAAGAACAGATTAAAATCTATAAAAGTGAGGAGAGAGATGTGCTGTACTTTTTCTTACACATCTTTTTTATTATTACGTAATAATAATAAAGAGGCTCTTTAGCCTCTGCTCTTCAAGTAGGTAAGAGCTACTTTTCACCATAATCTCATTATTTAATTTATTTTTTTAACTGCAATGTGTGTCTTTAATTCCAGTGAAAAAGGCACTTAGTGCAGATTTTTAGCCAAATCCGTGATATGTGGCCACAACTCTCTAGAGCTGCTTCTATTAATTTTCCAATAAATTAGCATCTCACATAAGTTCTAACAGACATATCTGTTTAATTAGGTGTTAGATGGTTACAGATGCCACTTACAGCTCCTCATGTTTCTGGAAGATGAAACAGCAGAGTAAGCTGTGGGCTTATGAGAATTTCCTTATTAGGATTAGTTTCCGGCACTTTACCTTGGAACACGAAAAATGGATTGTTTGCAGCTCTTACAAAGGGATAGTAAGGCTTGGGACAACACTTAAACTTAGGGCTACTGTGTGGTTTTTTTGGAGTTATTTCAGTTGATATCATACAGATGACTTGATCAGCATTTGAAGAGGTATATAGCAAGCCATATTATAAAATTATTTCCTTTTCCCTTTTAATAATTCCTTTCAGAATTAGTTTCATATCCCTTTTGAGATATGGCAGCATATCTCTTCTCTGCTCAAAATATGTCTACCCAGCATATACTAGGACTATATTACACAAGGTGTCTGTAGTTGGTCTGAAAGAATATTATATTCAGCTATGAATCCTATTACACAAGAGTTATCCAACTCTTCTAGCATATTCTGATCCTTTTAACACCTATAATTCCATTTAAACACATTTATTTTCAGCTGACCAACTGAAAAGAGTATTCTGTGCCTGTTTGTATAGAGATCCTTATTTCTAAAACATAGACAAAAATAATCAGAAATGTGAAATTGGATCTGGTTTTCTCTCAAACCACTTTGGGTTCTTGAACTTCTCTGTAAAGCTCCAAATTTAGCAAAATTAAAATGTTTTAAGTCTGACGTTTTAAAATTTATGTGTAATTTAGATATTTTAGCAGAAGAGTATGCAAGGCCTTTTATAAATGAGCTGATTTCAGAGATTTTGATCTTTTGTTTTATTATCGTTTTAAGGGGTATGAAGGATTTGGATATGCAAGTACTAAATTCACTGCTTAGAATTCACTGCTGCTTCCTTTTGTAGGAGACACGGGGAAGTGGGAGGAGGAAGGGAACAAGATTCTTCCAGATCATCTTATTTCTAAAAGCATTTTAAATACCAATGTCTTAACCACCATATTTGAATCTTTCTCTTAAAGAGAAAAAATCACTTCTTCTTTATGCAGATTCTGAACAATATTAAAATCCATTTTGATTGCGCTTCTGATGAAGAAAGTCTAAGGTTTAGTCTGAATATCACCTAGACGGTTTGCAACTTCAGAGGGTAGGCCTGCATTTTAAAAGAAACTACACATAAGAGTCAGCAAATATCTAAGCATGTTTAGGAATAGTATGACCCTATGCCATTTATTGCAGATCAAATAACTGGGAAACTCATCAATAAACATGTCCTCAATGGCCACATGAAGGTAGGGTCTGTGTTTCTGAACCATTTTCTGTCTTGGGCTTGCAGTACCAGAGAATCCACAAAACTCCAGGCAGATAGCTCCAAGGGTTTATTGTAGCCGGTAAAGACAAAAAAATGACATGGACGAGGGTATTGTTATTAGCAAGTTTGAGGACAATCCTAAGCTGGGAGCGAGTGTCAATCTGTTGGAAGGTAGGAAGGCTCTGTAGAGAGACTTGGAACAGTTGGATCGATGGGCAGAGTTCAGTAGGATGAAGTTTAATAAGTCCAGCATTTTGGCCACAATAACCCTCTGCAATGTTATAGGCTGGGGATGGTGTGGCTGGACAGTGCCCAGGTAGAAAAGGACTTGGGAGTTCTGGTCGGTAACCGACTGAACATGAGCCAGCAGTGTGCCCTGGTGGCCGAGAGGGCCAATGGCATCCTGGCCTGTATCAGGAATAGTGTGGCCAGCAGGGGCAGGGAGGTCATTATTCCCCTGTACTGGGCACTGGTGAGGCCACACCTTGAGTGCTGTGTCCAGTTCTGGCCCCTCAGTTTAGGAAGGACATTGAGACACTTGAGTCCATCCAGAGGAGGCAACAAAGGCTTGGAGCACAAACCCTACAAGGAACCACTGAGGGAGCTGGAGTTGTTTAGCCTGGAGAAAAGGAGACTCAGAGGTGACCTTATCACTCTCTATAACTTCTTGAAAGGTGGCTGTAGGCAGGTGGAAGTTGGTCTCTTTCTCCAGGCAGCAACTGAAGGAACGAGAGGACGCTGCCTTAAGCTGCACCAAGGGAAATATAGGTTGGATATTAGGGAAATGCTTTTTATGGAAAGGGTGATAAAGTACTGGAATTGTCTGCCTGGGGAGGCGGTGGAGTCACTATCCCTGGATGTGTTTTTAAAAGATTGGGTGGCGCTTGGTGCCATGGTTTAATTGAGGTGTTAGGGCTGGGTTGGACTTGATCTTAAAGGTCTCTTCCAACCCAGTGATTCTGTGTACTGAAATTTATGTACTTTCATGTAATAGCGTCTCCCCAACTTTCTGTTGCTGTGTCTCATTATGTCTTCAGCTGTTCAATTATTTAGTCCTTTATTGAAGTAACCCTGTGTAAATTTGGGCTGGGAAAACATCTTCACTAAAATGAACAGATTTTTGGTTTTGTCTTACCAAAGGTTAGCTATTTTGAATAATTAATATTTCTTTCAGCTTGCTTCTGAAATTAATCCAGGATTTTCTTAACACCTTGCAAATGAAGATCCCAGAAATTCTGTATGTAGTCATTGACAAAGCTGGACATCATCTTTTACTTGAGATTCTGACATTTATAGGTGCAGGTGTTACACTTTGCTTTTAAACTTGATGTTCTGTTTAAAGCTAATACTGAGTTGTTTCTGAACCCCATGAGGTTATTCTGAATTAATACCTAAAATATGAGGACTTGGAACCATCAGATCATTGGTGAACCATCCATATTATGTAATCACTGAGCTGTATACACCCATTATTTTAATTAATCTTTTTAAGTCTGCAGTTTGAATTTTTGATGTTGATTAAAGTATCCTTTACTTGCCATTGCTAGTAAACACTAACCTAAAATTTGGAAAACACTGCTGTGACAATTCTTACTATGAGATTTGTATTTTGCCTAAATGAGACTTTTACAAGAAAATTCCAAAGTATTACATAATTATTCTTATAATGCTTAACCAAAAATTCAAACCAAAAAAGAACTTGGAGATTTAACTCCTCTGCAGACATGCACAATAGCTGACACAGTTCTTTTCACCAAGGAATTTATTCTCTTAGAAATGGAGTATCATTCCATCTGTTAGAATGGGAAGGCATTCATATGGCAATACCCCAAATCAGACCATGTCAAATGGTAGCAAGAAAATTCTCTTGGTTTTGAAAGTTACTAGTCACTGGTACTATGCTAAGTATTCATGTCATTGCCCATAGATTGTCCACTTCAAGGCTGTAGTTCACACCTATTTTTCCTGCTGATGAGTATTTATTTATAGAAGAATTATTAACATTTATATTTTTCTGTAGAAAATAATTGTGATGGTAACTTGATCATTAGAATTGAATTCTGGAAATAGCTTCTAAAGTAAGCAAGAGCAGAAACTTATTATCAAAAGAAATGGAGTACCATCTGTACAGATTGTTTGTTTACTTGCATTTGAATAAAGGAGTCTTCAACCCCAAATTTAAAGTTGGATACTTGTCATCTAAACTGATTTTTCTATGATTTTTCTCTATGAAATTGTGTATCTTCCCTCCTCTGCTCTTGCAGCAACTAAAATAACCACAGGCAGTGACTTTGAAGTAAGAAAACAAAGCAGCAAGAGGCAATCCTTTCCTATAATGGTTATTTGCAGGAGGTATGTAGCTGTGATAATTCACTTGATTCATGTTACTGTTGTGTGTCTTCAAGACAGAGAGAGGAAAAGATTTGCAAAGCATGACAGGGACATGGTGATTTCACTTGCAGAAAGCCCACCACCTTGAAAGCCATGAACCCCAAACCCCCAAATTCTGAATGTCAATTAGGTACTTTTAAACAACGCCAACTATTATAAGATCTACAAATTACAGAGTACAATTTGATTTGAATATGCTGAACAGATATTTCCGTTGTATCATTCTGGATAGTTAAAAAGGTAGACTTCTTTCTTACTTTTAGCTCCATTTTTCTTTGTGTAAATTGGAATAGGATAAGATTTGGAGCAAGTTATGAGCAGTGTCCTGGCTACACAACTTGCCACAATATTACAATTTATTGTGATGCCAAGGATTGAATATTTGTACTAGACAATAAACCGGCAAAAATAATAAAGATTAGAACCGACAAAATGCCCACTAGTGATACAGTAAATCCAAAAATTCTTTAGCTACTCTGCTATTCTTTAAATTTGTTCTATTAATTTATCCTTTTAAGTTATGCCTAGGTGAAGAGATGCTTTAAAATAGATATAGGAGATGAGACTGATTATTTCAAAGCAAGAAAAAGAAGGAATGAAGTAAAAGTTGGAGGGAATTCCATCTAAAAAGCTGAGATTTTCCTACATTTTCAGACTTTTTGTTACTTATGTTCCTAATTTAAATTGCTAGTTATCTTTTGAAATCATATCATAAGCATGGGAATAAGTTCAAACAAGGAAAAAAACTCCACGTTTATGGGCTTCTGCATGTTTTGTCTGTCTGTTAAAGTGCTATAACAGCACTTGAAGCATGCACTGAGGATGTTTCTATGAATATCTTCCATTGTTGTACTAAAATACTGGAATTTTTTCATCAATTTAAAGTCTGCAGGAATCAAATCTGTTACTTTAGTATTTTCATTCTACTCTCTCTTATATTGCCTCATGAAATAACATTTTAAACACTTTAATAATTGTAATTGTCTTTTATGCGTTTTATTAAGATTTGGTAATCAAGTCTATTTGAAAACTTTAGGTGCTCTTTGTGAAAGAGACTTTATTAAAACCCTTGTCTCATACAAAAAAAAAAATCAGCTGGAAAATTGTACAATACTAAAAAATATGAAATCTGTAACCCAGTACTACATGTAGTTTTTAAATATTTATGATATTTTAATTGGCATACGGAAGTAAAAATTGAGAGGCAGTTTGAATGTAGCTGTCATGACAAAAATATTGACACTCCTGGGATATAAGCTTCAGAGATGTACTTCTGTCCTGTGTGCTCAATCAAAGCTCTGGCTGAAAGCATTGGTTGTTTAAATACATGAGGAAGGAGGTGCGAAAATAATGGTGAAGGAATGTGGGAAATCCAGGAAATCAGCTATCAAGAGATTTATGGCTTTCCACAACAATTCGAGAAAATAAACTCTATTTCTACTTTTTTCCCCACACCCTTCTGTTGTTCACCATGTTTACGTAACATCACGAGAGCTGCCAGGTGTTGTACAAAGTCACAGTTGAAATAAACTTATAGAACTTAGTGTGAATGCATATGAGTTTTCACTGGTGGTGCTTCTACTTTTTCTTCTGTTTATTTAGTAATCTGTGTCATAGGCTGTAGGGTTGAAGAAATCCACATTTCTCCCTTCACTTAAAAATGACCTGGTGCTAAGCATCACAGGATGAAGTGATATCTGTTTAGTACCAGACTATCTCTTGCAGCAAATTAAGCCAAAAATGGTTATTTGCCTAGTATTATTTATATTTTTGAAATCTTAAGAAGTACATGTGAAACCATTTATCTGGATGTTGATGTTTGGCTCAATGGCTTGGAGAGAAAAGTGCTGTCCCCCAGCCATCTTTTTTGGAGGGATTGCTAGCTAACAAGTACAAGAGAAGTGACATTTAGGGTCACCTGTGCTCTTGTGAATTACAAGAGAAAAGTGTTGCCTCTTTGTCGCATCTCAGACCCAGACTAGGTTAAAAGGCAGTGTTCAGTCTATTGGAGGATAGAGAATCCCACTCAGTCCTAATGCTTTTTCCTAATGGCTGCCATTGCCTTCCCTACTTTGGGGAAGCTGTGGTATGGATATAGGGAGCAGTAGCTCAGCGTGAAGGAGCCACAAATCCCTGCTCAGCCCTTGGTGTCTGTGTTGCCTGGGTGTGCTAGGGGGAGGTCCACTGGCACTGTACTAATATCCAGTGGTTTAAATCTCTGCTCACAGTGGTTTAAATCTCGGGTCAGGTAACAAGACCCCCGTTTTTAACTGAGCTGATTCAATTCTCATGTTTGGATGAATGAATGCTGTTTTTCTTCCTTGGTTATCAGTTTGTTTGGTTTTTACACTCCAAACAAGCGTCAGCTCTCAAGGATTCATACCTTTAGGTGCTGATAATTTGTCTTTGGAGGATTGTTTACAGCCTTGGATCTTCGTACCTGTCTTTCAAAGTCCCTGCTATCATCCCATCCTTCATGCTGCATTTTTAATTTTCAGGTCACATATTAGTTTATTCTACAAAGAACTTGTTACTACTGCTGATCAGAATATACATTATATGCATTTCACTTTGTAAATGAATTGCTGCCTTCCAACTGCATTGCATCAAATCTAAGAAAGCAATAATTATATTCCTCTAAATGAAATAATCCTAGAAGTGTGTTCTTCTTCCCCTAAGTGTACACTTCAACATGTAGCCATGTTTCTTTTATTCTTTTGTTTTGAGGGGCAGAAACACTGTGTAAACAAAGAATTAGTTGAAAGGTGCCAGACGGTACAACAGCGAAAACAGTCCCTTTCCATGTTTCCTTCCTCTCCTGCAGACAGCTTTTCCAGCCACTCAGAAGGGGACTGTTAACAGTATCTGTTCTTCCTACAGATGTAACAAACAAATCATTCCCTCTTTCCTTTCATAGTCACATTTATGGCCAGCAGAGAATTAAGAATCAAATGATTGCATGTAGCTAGGGAGGCAGCAGTGTGACTTTGTAGGTAGTTAGACTAAAGGACTGAGCTGGTTTGCTATTGATGTCCTCTGTCCCTGAGCAGTCCAGAGGTGATTCCACAGCAGCAGGACTGGGATAGGCTGACAGTACCCTGAAGTATCCTGGTTGCTAACAGCTACAGTGAAAGCAAATTGAATTACTAACCAATTAAACTGCCAGGACCTGTCTTTTAACCTTTTACATGGTCCCTCTGTCAATATTGAGTGTCTTTTTAACTACTCTGGAACTATTTGGTGGAAATTTTAATATTCCCTGTAACAGCCCAGGGGGATTTGTGCTAGGCTTGCCTGTAAAAGAATTACTTCATAGTAGCTGCAAGTGTGCCATATTTTGGATTTCTGACTAAAACAGTATTGTTAACATGGAAGTGCAAATACTATGAAAAGTGTTCAAATGGTGTCAAGGCCTTTTCTGTTTCTTGCAGTACCCCACCACTGAGCAGGTGACGCATAAGAAGCTATGAAAGGACACAAAAAGGACAGCTGACCTCAACTGAACAAAGGGATATTTCACATCATATGATGTCATGCTCAGAAATAAAATCTGGTGGAAAGGAGGAGCATGACACACTCATAGAGTTACAGCATGTGCCTTCCCAAGTAACCATTATTCAGGATGGAGCCCTGTTTTCATGGAGATGACCAAACACCTGCCAGCCAACAGGAATTAGTGGATTAATTCCTTATGATGCTTTGCTTCTGTGTGTCGCTTTTGCTATAAAATTGTTTTAATCTCAGCTTACAAGTTTCTCATTGTTATCCTTCCCATTCTCTTCCTGATCCAGCTTGGGAGGGAGCGAGTGAGCAGCAGAGTGGAGCTGAGCAGCCTGTTGGGGTTAGCTCACAACAGTGCTACAGTATGAAAATAAAGAGAAATATATCTGTATAAATATACATTAGACTGAAGTTGCAATTTGCAATATACATATGTCTTTCTCACCAGGATTAATGTGACAGAAGGAGGTAAAAATAGTTTATTTTTTCACATAGTAATTAGTAAAGGATTGCCCCTTTCTCATCCTCTCTTATAGCACATTAGGCTTTTAATTTGCTTAAGTGTGGAAAATATCCTGCCATTTACTCACTACTTTAAAGTGGACAGGAGTTTATTTTTGGATTCTATTGGGCTCTTGTCACTCGCTTTTTTTCTGACTTGAGTGTGAGACAGAAGTATTAGAAAGATTTAGTTATGAGATTTGTTCACTACTGATGAAACTGAACATCTTGTTAAACAAATCTTTGCAGAAAAGAACAAGCAAAGCATTCATATTTCTCTATATGCTTCAATCTCTAGTAAAGTAAAGACCTTCCTTTTTAATGATAGCTGTTGAGGAAAGCAGGACGGACACCAAAGCAAAATCCACAAACACAGGAAAACAGAAAAAAGTGCATATGATGCTAAAATACACTTTTCTTGTTGAAATTTTTTAAACGCTGAGATTTTTTTTCAGACTATGCCTAGAACAGTGTTCTACAAATTTAACTTCTCTTACTGTACCCTCTACTGTGTTGGTATTACTTTATGCAGAAATCTGGGTGTAAAGGTTAATAGAATTGCTCAGTTGGTGATAACACTCAAATCAGTAACTGCCTCTGGATCCTGAACAGTACTAAAATTATACTATTAACACTGGCTTTAATGCTTACTCCAGCAGTGGTCACGTTTTTCCCTTAGAGAAATAATCAGCAGAAGGACAAATTGGAGATGTATTTGCAGATTTAACATGCTTACTCCTTACAAATCCCATAGCCAGCTGAATTGTGGTCAGGTGGAAGAAACTGTGTTGCCCTTTGAGAACCATCAGGCAATATTTCCAGGTCTGATCTGAAATTAGTAATTTTGTTTTTGTACTCCAGACTTGCTTCTCAGGAATCCAGTCCTGCTTTATGGAGGAGTGAAAAACAAGTTCTCTGCCACATTGGCTGCATTTTCTTTTTGCATTTATTCGTGTAGGAGCTAAACAACGCCTGACCATTAATAAAAACGGCAGTACAGGCTGTTTCTGTTCTTGGAGTTCTTTCCTGAAAATATAATTGGAATTCTGTAATAAAACAGACTGCTCAACTTCCTTGTTTTTTCTGACTCATTTGCATACATTACTGAAAAGACAAAGCCCTGAATCTCTGAAATATTTTGGAGTAAAAGTTTTATCAGTCATTGACAATCTGAAATTTGAAGAATGGCTTCATTGATGCTCCCATGCCAAGTACATAACAAGGATATTCATTGTAACAATTGTGATTGGAGCAAGACCTCCTAATTTTGGCTTTAATCCTGGCAGTGGAATCCTGGTCCTGTTGAATACAGTGACAAAATTTCCATTAGCCTCAGTAATGCAATGTGGGAAGACAAAGATAGTGCTGAAGGCAATCTTGCCCCTGTTATATTGAAGCTGTGTTTATTACCGAAGAGTGGGAACAACCTTGCCCTCACAGCTATGGGTGTGATAAAGAGTGAGTTATATGGGGGGGAGTTGGAGCCTGCTGGCCGTGCTGTGAGGAAGAGTAATGCAATGTGGGAAGACAAAGATAGTGCTGAAGGCAATCTTGCCCCTGTTATATTGAAGCTGTGTTTATTACCGAAGAGTGGGAATAGCCTTGCCCTCACAGCTATGGGTGTGATAAAGAGTGAGTTATATGGGGGGGAGTTGGAGCCTGCTGGCCGTGCTGTGAGGAAGAAGGGACAAGAGATTGTGCAAGGGACAGACAGGGTTAGGTGGCCCTGCTAGGGGCAGGAAGGACCTAGCTGGAACTGCAGAAGGAAGAGAGAGGAAGGAGAGAAAGAGCCAGAGCTGTGTGGAGCTGCCCATGGGAGACTACATAGAAAAGGTATTGAGGGACTTTTAGATAACAAGGTGCTGATGCTTGAAGCCTTCTTTAGTGTCAGTCGTATCTCCTGTCAATGCAGAACTTTGCCTGAGGAGTTTCTATTGCCATTACTAATGGAGGTATAAGCTTCCAGTAATGCAATCAGAGTCTATCGAGATCAGATTCTGTGTTGTATCAAACTAATAATATCCAAGAAGCAGATCACAATCTATAAAACAGTGCAATGTGCTAAGGCTTTTATTCTTTTTACATCTCCATTAAATTAGAACAGTAATACCTTCTTGTTCAGTAGGGTAATACTATTCTTCTGTGACAACTTGCTGTTTCACCTTTCAGTAGGCTCAGGAAGACTGCATGATCTTTTCAAAGACTCAGTATTGCAGTGTGAAATCATGGCAGTGTTTTTCTTATATTCAGATTATGTTCTCACTCCTAACCAATCTAGCTGTGTTCATCAAATAGCAAGCTGTTTCTGCATCTGAGTGTTGTGGAAGTAAAATCTGTCCTTCAAGATGGAGAATTAGTCACATTTCTCTATTAGCCAATAGAATGCTCATAATAAAGCTTAAACTGACTCACCTGTGACTACATGTACTAATCAAAATCAATGTCATTCCTGACAATTGAGGTGTGTGAGACTGATTTTAAAGCAGGTGTTCATGTCTTCTAAATAACCACTGTTTTGTTATTTCCTGTTTTTTTTTCTTTCTGAATTAATGTTGTAATAGTTGACAGAGAATGTACTGAAAGATAAAATAACTAACTTCAAGTAGTAAATTAAAACAGAAGGCATCTAAGCATGGATTTGTGTTTTAGATTAACATTTTCATGGTCATTTCTTTAAATATCTATCATTCACATTGAAATGTATTATACCATTACAGTATCTCACTCCATAGTATGTTGACAAAAGAGGTCACAAACCTTATAAGAATCCTGCCATGGTACCTCTAAATCTGCAAAGTCATCAAGGACAGTACATGGTAGATAAGTAAGCAAGGAGAAAACAAATAGTACTGAAAACTGAATATGACATGGTTGAATTTTTATTTTTTTTTTTTTTTTGACAAGGTATCTACAAGCAAGGTGTGAACAGAAAACAAAGTATCATTCTAGAGCTTGAAATGAAAGCTGGAGAATTACCTGTTTTTATAAGAATAAATTATCAGACAAGGTAAAGGAAGCACAAGCTACAAACAAAATACTTGGTGTCAGACAGCAACAGCTTTTAATTTATATAAAGGAAAAAATATATGCTTGGCCAGCACAAGTAAGTTCATTTTCCACAACAACGGCTTTTATCTAGAGTGAGATTTAGTAGAGATCTTGTTTCTTTAGCACATCTGAGGCTCCTGGCTGAAGGTTCCAAGCCTACACAATTGAATACATTTCTTGTTTAGCAGAGAGTCTGTACAAGTTTTGACCTGCATGGAAATTAGGTAATGAGAGGAGATTTTGCTTGCAACTGACTGCCATATGGGTCTATGTATTGGGTTTGCATGGCCAGGTTTTGATAATGGTGGGAACTACAGGGGTGACTTCTGTGAGAAGCTGGTGGAAACTTGCCCTGTGTCCCACAAAATCCATGCCAGGCGACTCCAAGACAGGCCCTCTGCTGGCCAAAGCCAAGCCCATCAGAGACTGTGGTAACACCTCCGGGATAATGTTTTTAGGAAGGGGAAAAAAAATCATACTGCACATCAGCAGCTGGGAGAGAGGAGTGAGAAACAGCCCTGCAAGGGACCAAGGTCAGTGAAGAAGGAGGGGGAGAGGGGCTCCAAGTGCTAAAGCAGAGATGCCCCTGCAGCTTATGGGGAGGAAAACTGTCCTGCTGCAACTCATGGAGGTTCATGGTTGAGCAGAGATCCACCTGTAGCCCATGGCAGTCCCCACACTGTAGCATGTTGATATGCCCAGGGTAGGCTGTGATCCCATGGGAAGCCCATGCTGGAGCAGGCTTTTGGCAGGAGCTGAGGCTCTGTGGAGAGAGTATCCCAGTCTGGAGCAGCCAATTCCTGAGAGACTGCACTCTGTGGAAAGGACAGGCTGGAGCATTTTGTGGAGAATTGCAGCCCACAGGAAGCAGTCACATTCCAGAAGTTCATGGAGAGCTCCTGTAGGAGACACACCAAGGTGGAGCAGGGGAAGAGTGTGCAGAGGTGTCCTTCCAAGGAATATGGACAGGCTGGGACAACGTATCTTGAACTGACTGCAGCCCCCATTCCCTGACACCCATTACAGGGGAAGGACATAGAGATTTCTGGAGTGAAGCCAAGCCCAGAAAGGATAGAGCAGTGGGCAGAGTGTGCTTTTAAGATGTGGGTTCATTTCTCATTATTCTACTCTGATTTGATTGGTGATAAGTTAAACTAATTTCCTCAAGTTGAGTCAGTTTTGCGAGTCACAGTAGGTTTTGAGTGATTTCTCCCTGTGTATCTTGACCCATGAGCTTTTTTGTTATATTTTTGATTCCCTGCTCAGCTGAGAAGCAGAGAGATAGAGCAGCTTTGGAGGGTACCTGGCCTTGAGTCAGGGCCACCCCAATAGAATATGACACAATATTCTCTAGGTAAATACCAGGAGTCCTATCTCTACCCAGTTCATGTGATAAATGGAGAGCAAAACTGTAGAGCACAGCAGGATGCCTGGGAAAGAAAAGTAGTGTCTATCATATCTCTTATGGACCCAGTTTCCTTTTTAATCTTTTTTTTTTTTTTC
>VXBB01022886.1:214592-252489 GCA_013399915.1 Illadopsis cleaveri
TTTTTTTAAGGGAAGAGAAAAACTCGGTTGCAAAACTGAACTGACAACTTCAGTGCTGTGGGTTTTTTAGCTCAAATTGCCTGATATGGCTCAAAGAACAGCAAGAGGGTTTCAACCTTAAAAGACTACATAGGTAGCAGATATTTTCCAGTAGCTTCCTTAGAATATTCTTGCCCTATCTTAGGACAGAAAGCAATTTTTCTCTACTGCCTCTGTCATCTTTTTGAATGCTCTAGGCAGGTGTTTCTTGGCCCCTCCATTCTTTGAAGTGAATTTTCTGCTTCCTCTGTTCATGTATTCTGTCCTTGGTAGCCAGAGGTGAACAGCTAATATTTTTGTCATTATTTTTTCCATTCAAACTCTGCTCCCTCATGCAATTCCATTCACATTTTTATGTTCTGTAATGTTTCATTCTCAGCAGTCAGAATTAGTTTTGTGACCATCGGCCATCCAATACCCACTAGACCTAGAAAGGAAATAAAAAACTCCTTGGAATGCATTGATTGTGTGAGCATCTACAAAGGGAATATCTCCATTGAAGGCTCTTCTGAGCTAATTAGTACTGGGATCAGAGTGTTGCAGTTAGCCTAACCTGAGTATAAGTATTCCCACAGCAAGGCCTTCTGTGTGTTGCTGTCCCTGAACCAACGTACATGTGTGCCCAGGAGAGCAAAACCCTGCTGCTTTGTGCTGTTGTGCTCTGAGATTTGTTCCTGTGCAGCTGAGTCAAACATGAGAAAATGTCTTGCTTTGGAAAGGATGGTGCCGTGGCAATCAGCACATCTCTTTTGTTTCTGAAGACAGGTTCTGGGCTAAGCCAAAGGATGAAATAGCTGTTAGTTCATACAAATAGCTAAAATCCAGCGTGCCTAAGGTCAAATAAGCATATAGTAAGTTTGTTAATAGGTAAAAAATAAGGGAGTTTTAAGACTAAAATCAAAGTATGCAGTGGATATGTTCTTGCTTACCTAATTTGTAATCTGGTATCTGGTCATACATATGACCAAATGAAGATGCTTTCATGTAGTTGAACTTGATACAAAAGAAACCCAAGCAAACATTTACTTAAGAATCTATTCTATTTTTATATGCACCAAAGCTTACAGAAAGCCATTAGGAGTGATATTGTTACTATTTATATTTTTTCATTTATAATGATGAAGAAAGTTCAGGGTAATATTTAGTGAAAGCTGATAGGTATTTGAAAAAAATTATATATGATAATGCTGTTCTGCTAATTCATTGACTGGTGAGACTTTTTAATAAGCTGATAGTTTCTAGTCACTGACAATTAATAATAATTTATAATGCTAAATTCTTTAGGAATAATATGTTTGCTCTCAAAATCTAGGCAGAATAATTCACTGATCTCCTATCTCCAAACAAAATTGTAGAATAGTCGTGTTTGGAAGGGAAATCTAGAGATTATCTGGTCCAATCCCTTCCTGCTCAAGCACAGTTATATATACCTGGATACCCAGGATCATGTCCAGACATCTTTTGACTAGCAGTCCAGTCACTCCAAGTCTCCAAGGATGGAGACTCCCCAATCAGCCTGGGAAAACTGTGCCAGTGTTCACTCGTCCACACAGTAACAATGTGTCTCTTGATGTTCATAAGGAACCCCCTGTGTTTCAGTTTATTACCACTGACTCAGCTCCAGTCACTGGGCACCACTGAAAATAGCCTGATTCTGTCCCATTTCTGCCCTCCCTTCAGGTATTTATGTACAGTGAAGAGATCCCACCATAGTCCTCTCTTCTCCAGGCTGGACAGTCCCAACTCTTTCAGCCTCTCCTCATAGGGGAAGCATTTCAGTCCATCACCTTCCTGGCTCATTGCTGTATGAGTGTATCCCTGTCCCTCCAGTGCTGAGGAGCCCAGAACGGGACACTGCCACACCAGTGCTGAGTAGAAGGGAATTATCCCATCCCTCAATCTTCTGGCATCTTCTATTCATGCAGCTGATGACACCATCAGCCTTCTTTGCCACAAGAGTATATTACTGACTTGCATTCAACTTGAGTGTCCACCAGGACTTTTCTGCCAAGCTGCTTTCTAGCTGGATATCCCTTAACATATATTGGTGCATGAGTTTGTTCCTTCCCAGGTACAGATTCACACTCCCCTTTGTTGAATTTCATGTGCTTCCTTTCAGTCTATTGCTCCAGCCTGACCACATCCTTCTGAATGGCAGCACAATCTTCTGGTGTGTGAGCCTCTCCCTCAGTTTTATGTGGTCAGCACAAATACAGCTAATGAAATTGCGCAAATTAACTGAAAAGAGAAATGTAAGTCTTACCAAGCATATCCCTAATGAGAATGAAATATAAGGGTTATCTTCTCATAATGATCAATGTGGCCAGTAATTGTACATTTCTTTTATTTTTTTTTTTTCCCACGTATAATAGAATAGGATATTAGACCCAATAGAAAAATTCTAGTTTAAACCTAAGCCTATATAAACCACTACTTTTGTCAATATGGGGAGTTTTCTGTATGATGAAACAAGAGCAAAAAGGAAAGAAGAAATAATACATGTGTAATAGAAAAAAATACATTAGTAGAAGTTCCTTGAAAGGCCTCCTGATAAAAAAAGTAAAAATGAGCTATGCTATCTTGAAAGGAAATACCAGATAGGAGTTGCTAGTTATTACTCTATGAGAAAATACCATTGAAACTAAAAGCTGGCAAAATGGTGGAAATGTCTGTTCTTACAATGACAAAGGCAACAGCTTTTAATTCTAACTGCTTATCATTAAAATAAAAATCTGAAGGAGAAGCTAACTGCCCTGCCTGTAACTTCCCTGCAAAGTGATGTTTAATGCAATACAGACAAGATTTCAGTTGACAACACAGATATTAAAAACTCTCAGAAAGTTGCAGAAGACTTGTGATCCAGCTTGAAAATGGAATGTTTGATAGCAGAAAGATTGCTGTCGGGTTTCTTTGCTTGGAATGGGAGCTTGCCTCTGGCATGTAGGTGGATGGCTCTAGGCAGAGGCTCATATTCCCAAACATTCTTACATTTGGGCAGGCAAGATTTCTCCTCAAATAGCAATGATGTTCAGCTAGAAGATTTAATTATAAGAATTATATCTATTGGTGAAACTTTCTCACAATATTACAATCAAATGGTTAGCTACTTTAGGGCTCAACTGGACATTAGAAGGCAATGCAAATAAAGTCTAAAACAGATTTGAAATTTTCTACCAACCCCCTACCATGTTCAAGATAAGAACTGAAGTTAAGGGTGTACTTTTGTAAATGTAGTTTGCTTGAGGATTTATACAGTAATCAAAAATTTCAGCAACTTCAAATTTAGTGGAATGACTTATAAGAAATAATCTTTGTCTAACTAAAATTGCATTTGAGAAAAACATGGTGTAAGGCAGGGTACTCCAAATTTATCACTTCTGAGAATGATATGCAGTTAACTTCTTAACTGATCAATAAAGTGTTTGTGGAATATCACATTCTTGTTTTAGGAGAAAAAAAAAAAAAGGTTAAAAAGGGGGCATATTCATATATCTTCTGTGTTTAAGAAAAAAGAAGCAATGGGTCTTGCTGCTTATCCCAGTCTTGCCATCCTCAGACTGAGATAAGTGAAAACAGGAAAAAGTGTAGAAAGTAGAGGAAAAGATGTTTCCCAGAAAAGTTAAAAATACTTGTCAATCACTAATTTTAAATTTTACCATGGACTGCAAAATTCATTCTGTAATGATGTAAATATTATGCTACACTTTACATACATCTTATGTATACATTGAGTGCATTATAATATCATAATGCCATGTTTATTATAGGGAAAAATACTGAAAGCAAAAGCTCTCTTTATATAGAGGTGAAAAGATTAGACTTTGTTGGTTTTTATAACCATGTGATAAGCAAACCCACTAAATTATATTCTTCAAATGCACACAGGTTGTATTTCTTTAGTAATTCTTCATGTCCTGTAGCAGCTTATGGATTTTTTTACATAGGAATCCTTTATTTCATCTCATGAACCTTTTGTTTTTTAATCTGAACTTTGAAATTTGTCTAAGTAGTTTGCAATCTGAAACATCTCCATCTCACAATGTTAGTGGCTGAATGTGTTTCAAGAGAGTAAGTATGTCCTTGTTCTCAACATGGTCATTACTGCATTCAAGAACACATTTTGTGCAGAAGTGATTGATATCAGCAAAAGGTAATAAAGTTATAGAGAGGGAAGGGTGTTCACACATTTGGCCTCTAAATGGACCCATGTTTTTGTGTATTAAAATGAATCTGAAGTCTTTAGTCTCTTGTATTTAAGGTACCAATATAGATGATTTTCTTTGCTTAAGAAGAAAACAGTATCCATACTCTGACTTACTTCTGATGCCTGGGTAACATTATGTAAAGGAAGGATTAAAAAGAAATATTTCTAAAATATATAGTGGTGCTAACTTGCTCATTTTCAGGACCTAGTAGACAAAAATACATTTTTATAAAATCCACAGAAGGGAGACCAAATTAATATTCCTCTGCATGAATCTCAGGTGCATCTTCACATGTGATGAATTTAATGTTGAAAAGGCAAAACCATTCCCTCTCCCTCTTCCACAATTTTTTACCATTAATTCCACAAATCACTGGTCTTGCAGATAGTAAACAAAGATACTCAGTGCTTTCAAAAGTTGTGTTCTATGTTGTTAAATAATGCAGTGGTTTCCAAAGGGGTAAATTTCTCTCTCATTAAATAAAGACACCCCATGAAATTCAAAATACTTCATAGTGGGTTTTAAAGCTATTAAATAGCCTATAGCAGGTACTGTTATGTAATCCTTTAAACCACCATTTGTGGCAAGCTGGTTTTCCCTGGGGTGCATAGATAAATAGGTTTCTGTAATGCTCTCATGCAGGAAAAAAAACTTATAATCTGCTAATATAAAGCCAGGAAAACTTTTTTTTTTTTTTAGCACTATAGAGAGAATGGTTGGTAAGGCGGGAAGGCTTCACACATCTGATGGTATAGTTCTTCAGAAACCCTAGACATGCCTATCAACTTTAAATTACCAGTATGGATAAAAAGGTCATTTATAAAGTTCATGTTTTGGAAATTGTTTCAGCTTACTAATGAACACGATACTATGGCAGCTGGAGTTCACGGTGGCCATTCATATTAGTAGGAGGAAATCCGAGATACTTGTTCCTGCTGTGGTACTTTGGGTGTTTTGTTTTGTTTTGATGTGGGTGAGGTTTTGTGTTTGGCCTTTTTTTTTGTGGTGGTGGTGGTGGTGGTGTTTTGTTTTGTTGTGTTGGTTTTTTTGTTGTTATTGTTGTTTTTTGGTTGGTTGGTTGGTTTTGGTTTTTTTTTCCATTAATCTACAAGCAGTATTTTAATGAAGAGATATCAGATACCATTTTATATGCAGCATAAAACTTCTTCATTAAAAAAAACACAAGAAAACACCTTCCTGGTCCATCATGTCTGTCTAGGAATTTTCTAAGAATATTTGTATAAATCCTGTACCATACCTCAACTTTCCATGCATCAGGATACCTGAAAGTACCTGTAAAGATTTCATCATATAACTCAGACCATGCAAACTGGAACTTTCATGGAGTAACATGCTGTCATTTTCAAACAGAAATATTTGAATTTCATACAAGAAAAATGCATGCTCTTGAATTTTGGAAAATTGATTTGTTGGCTTTACACAAGTGGGTTTTTTTTGGAAAAATATTTATTCCATATAAAAAATGAATAAATGGATGTATTTGACCAAATCAAAAACCTCTTAGTTCTTAGGGAGTGGGATAAAGAAACATACCAGTTGATGTCCAGATAGGTTTGCCCTCTACTGATCTTATGCATTTAAATATACTTCCCTAGAATACTTGGTGCATTCCCAAGTGTAAGGATGCCAATTTTTCTGCAGCTATTTCTTTCCGATATTACTTAACACTGCCCATCTGGACTATACTGACTCAGGGAAAAAAATATATCTTTGCCATGAGTGCAGATGGATTGATAGAGAGTGTGAAAGTCAACTATAAAAATGTATGCTTATATTATGGTAATATCTGTCAGGTGATTTTGCAATTGTTTGACTTTTTGTTTTTGTGGAGGTTTTTGTTTGTTTTTTAATGTCTAGCTCGTTATGGCTCTGGTGATTTTGTTCATAGTTGTTTTCTTTTCCCTAAATACCAATTTCCCCCCTTCCTTCGATTAATATATCACAAGTTGTCTCCTTTTTATTGTGTTCTTCTTTTTCAATTTCAAAGACGAAAATGATACTGAGGGATAATCAACTCTCTCTGCCTTTGCTAGTGGAGAGCATGATGGAGAAGAAATGGGATAAATCTTTTTCTCCTTCAGTGTAAAGCAGAGGTTACCCTAGGGCTGAACAGAACTCATCCTTGAAACCACACAGAAAAAATATTGTATTTTTGATGTCGGGGACCCAAGGGAAATATAAGTTCATACTATGCCAAATTCTTCTTCAACAAAATGTTTGGTTTGGGTTTTGGTTTTTGGAGGGGTGTGGTTGCTTTGTTTTGTTTTGTTTTGGTTTGGTTTGGTTTGGTTTGTTTGTTTGTTTGTTTTAAATTAATTTTGTTTAGAAATAGTAGCAATAATACAAAATGGAGGTTTACCTGAACATTTATACTAATGCCTTAACTCCTTAATGTTGCACTTGAAACAGTTATGTTTCTGAGGCTGTAAACAAAAAAACCAAACCAAAACAAAACAAATAAACAACAAAAAAAACCCCACAGCATTTTACTCTTTGTTATTTTGAGGTTGGTGGGGTAAGGTAGCCCTTTTTTTGAAATTTTATTATGAACATATAATGGAAATTTTGTTCTCATAATTCCATCCTTGGTAAATAATTAGGCTTATTCTTCTTAAACTAACAGTTCTTATTTCAAATGCCATACAATTTGGCTTTTGGGAATATATGTCACTATTTAATGATGTATGAAATGAGTAATAGCAACAAAGGTATTATTCGATCTCACACTTTTACTGTTAGTGCACTTTTTAAGAATAGGATATAAAATTCCAGAAGGCAAAAATCCAAAATAGTCTTTTTTGGACAGAAAATAAACCAAATTTCCACCTTACTCTCCCAAAAAGTGTTTCTGAGAGAGAAAAATATTATGAATAATTAGGATTACAGTGTGTCAGTCTCTTCTAGATCCGACATATGCCCTAGAGAGTTTGGGGTTTGTAAAACCTGCTTGAACACCATGGTAGAACTATATAGATGGTGTAGGAACCAGATTTTAGTGGTACCCTGCTGGTGGCTCAGTCTGGCACTGGAACTCTATACCTTATGTAGATTTCTCCTTGGAGGATGTGGGAAGATGACTGGGAGTAAAAAAAATAATGGTATGGAAATTACAGGGGAAAATATGATGACTGCTTCCTGGATGGAATGCAGTCAACATATCCAGCCTCCCATGTATAACACTAAGGGACACTAGATGGAGAGCAGAGCAGAGAGGAGACGCCACAGACAGGTTCTGTGGAAACCCTTGCAGAGGAGGGTACTCGGTAGTACTTGGTAGTTGATAAGCTGCAAAGCAGTTGATGACCAAGGGAGATAAAGGAAAATGTCCTGCTGCTCAATCAGCAGCTGTAGTGAAATCATTCTCCTTGGAGTAATGCATGTCCCCATCCGAGGGTTATCTAAGATACCATACTGAGATACTCACCCCCAAGGTACAATGACCCTGCACTGGGTAAAATGCATGACTGAAGTAACTCGAGCTCCTCCTAAACACAAATAAAGAGTTTAAAAGTGAATTAGGGATGGGCAAGTGTTGGAGAAGGCTCCATTGTCACCCCTGGGATCAGTCAACATGCCAAACCTGTCTTCTCCCTTGTAGAGAGGCCTATTGGGTAGAGAACCATACTCTGTGAGCACTGAATGATGATCTCAGACCGAATGATGATCTCACACCAGGTGTTTGGGGGATTAGAATTTGTCTGCAGAGTGCTTTGAATTAGTATATTTCATTGAACATGTTTTTGAAGTCACACATGATCATAGCAATCCTTTAATCTTAACCCATCACAATTCGTTGTCATTTTGTAAACTGTTAATGTGAGTCCTTCAAGAGCACTGACAGTCTCTGGCAGTGGGTAAAGCTGTGGAGACTCAGGAGGGGCTCTCTCTGTTTGGAATGTGATCCTGAACAAGTTGGTTAAGCCACCCTTCAATCCAGTGAAGTGCTCAGTGAAGGCTCCCCATAACAGGATACTGACAGAATGGTTGGGCTCAAGGGTCTCAGCCTTCCAGGGGCCCTGACAGACTAATCAAACACTAAGGGTTTCAGTAAATCTCCCCTTTTCATGCAACAGAGGGGCAGGAAGCTGCTTCACTTGGACAGAAGAAAAGACTGAGCTAACTAAGGTGCATTATATTTTATATGGAATTGATATTTAGGAGAGAACAGAAAAAAGGAGTTATTTTTCTGCATAAATAATTGGACCCCGTTCTTTTGAGCGGTCTTCTTTAAAGGGAAAGAGGACAGAATCTGATTGTTTGAATGAATTATTAGAACTAGATGTAGTTTTTTTCCATGTAGATGAAGATTTTGTGCCTGTTGAGTATTCAAACAGTAATGGTGGCAGATGCTATTATATATAAAAGAAATATTTTTGTAGAAGTACAGTTTGGACACACCTTGAAGTTGCACTCAAAAAATTTAGTGTTGTCAAAAGTCACTAGCTTAAATTTATTCCACACACCCACAATCTTCCTCATCAGGAAGGTCTCAAAATCTTTTTAGCAAACTGTTCTGAGATTCTTTTTTTTCCTTCAGTGATGGATCAGGTGCTGAAATAATTTCTGTAGAAAAGTTAAGACCTGTTATTATACTCCTAGTTTTTAATGACATATCAAATGTGAGATATCTTTGCAAAATGACTAAAAGTAGAAATCTATATAGGCAATATATTTAGGGTGGATTTTTTTTGTCATATTTAACTATTTAATGTATGTGAACTTTCATCTCAGTTATTGACTTAAATGGTCTCTAAACTATATCTAAGTGTTCATTTATTTTTTGCTTAAAAAGTAATCTTCCTGTCATAAACTGAAGGAGGAAAAAACTTGTACTAAATCCAGAAACTGCCTTTTTCAAAATAATTTGCTAAAGTTTCAGGGGTTTTTTTGTTTTTTTGAGTTTTTTTTTCACTTTCTAATTTTCATTTTCTGAAGAGCAAAGCTCTTCTTGTAGCTATTTAAAAGACTGTCAGAAGTCTTTTGTGTTTCTAGTAAACCTGTGGCTTATTTTTAAATTGAGTGACTGGTTTGCTTTCCAGATTATTATGGTTCTTTGTTAGTTCTGTGCTGTAAATCAACTTAGCAAAAGGGAACTGTCATGATTTGTGAAAGGATATTTCACTTCAAGGGCTTTGCTCCTTGTTGATTATTTCATTATTGGGATTTCTGGATCATTTTTTAATAATAAGTATGTAATGTTTAGGTCCATTATGTTATCCTTTTTTCTGTTTTCCCCCAATATCAACTTCTAGCTTTCTGCAGACCTCTCTTGTATAGTTGCACACATTTTTCCATAAATGTTTGTTGTTTCTTCCCTTGCAGACTAGTTCTCCTAGTGAAGTACCAGGTCCCAGTGATGTCAGTAGAACTTGAATTAAAGAAAAAAAATTAGAAAAAGAAAATTAATTTGCATGCTTGTGATGTTTTCCTGGAACAGTCTGTGTAAGAAGTATGAAATCAATATTAATCTAACTACCTCCATCAACTGCAGGAACTAAATACAGACATTGCAAAAATTAGTAACAGACATGTTACTGTGTTTGAACCAGGTTATCTGAAGGTGAGTGTATATAAATACTATATTTCTCCATAAAAGGTTACTGTGAAGAAACACTGTGGTGTATACAGGGGAAAAGGAAAAACAAGCTGCCTAAATTCACTGACCCAGATGAAAAGTTCGTTATAAAGGGGTTGACTTTGTCTTTCCTAACGCAGACATTTCAAGTAATAGAATGTAAGTCCTTCCACAGGCTATTCTTCTGATTATAGGGGATGTTATTTAAAAAGTCCAAGGAAAAGAATGTTTTAATTTTGTCTACTGTTTTCATTTAAATAGCCTAGCAAGTGGTGAAAGACCTTATGAAGAAAGATTATTTATATATAGGTGTGAATTTTCAGCCATGCACATCAACCAGGTGACTTCCTCTTGATTTTCATCCAGAGCTTACAGCTTTCTACTTTTAAATGTGTCCACAAAATGGCTGGGATTCAAAGCCATGTGTTTATCAGCCCTGGTCTGTGGAGTCTGTGCTGGAGCCAGGGAGCCATGTTTTAGTGGGGCCAATTGGAGCTGAGGTGAGTCTACCTGCACTGGAAATGGCTCTGCTTACCTTTAGATAAAGTACTTTTCCCTGCAGCTCATATTCTCCTTTTCACTTAACATTCTGTGAAGGCAATTTGCTAACATGTTTGTATTGCTGGTATATGACGAGCTCCCAAACACATTGATTGCTTTAATTTCACCTCACTGATATGTCACAACATATTGTAATGCTTTGTTTCTCTGGATTCTCTTTTACAATTCCTTTTCAGTAATTGTGTGAATATCAAACTTCCATTACAATATCTAAGCACGTCTCAAACCATGCCAGTCAAACCTTATGAGGACAGCAGTGCACTTGTTCTCTTGATGTCACAAAAATTTTATGGGCTTTTTACTGTTATGTATCTCCCATGTCTGTCTAGATTTGTTGTACAATAAGAGCTATTAGCTGCACAGAACAGGAAAATGAAGATACATGTCAAAATTGTCCCTTCTTTTAATCTGATAACATAAGCCTATTGTGGGGGCACTGCAAAAAGCTACAGAAAGAGTATGATCAAGACTGCAGGTCAGGCTTCCTCTCTTGGTGAGTATCCTTTCAACCATTTTGATGGACATCCTTGCTATCTGAAGGCAACTCAGCAAGGATGGTGAAGTATTCTTAATTTAGGGATAACTTCAGGTATCTCAATATTTAGTACTGCATAGCATACCAGTAGGATGTATCCTTAATTTTATGTTTATTGCTACATATTGCTTTAGCTCTTTCTAGCCATAATTCCCATCTAGGTTGAGGAACCTGCCTGTGGCTGAGGAGAACAACTGTGCCCTGCACTGGGGACACTGCAGCCACTGGGATCAGCTGTGCCTGGGTGTCCCACAGACAGACAGCCCCTGCAAACCTTCTGCTGCTGCTCCTGGCACCATGTCAGGTAAACCCAGTACAAATGAGTACTTTTATTTAAAAGTCTGGATCCTATTTTATCCTCTGTGAGATAAAGAAAAGGGGAGCTTCATCTTTCCCCTGGCAGGCTGTTAAAAGCCACTGTCCAAGGAGTAAGAGTGTTGCTTCTGCCTACTCATGGTCCAAAGGAAATTCCCATTAGAAGGAGGGCACTAAGAAGGTGTATCCCTAAATGGTGGGAGAAGGAGAGCAGTACTGACTGAGCTGTGTTGTTTATATAGTGCTATGTAACCCATCATTAACCAAATGCTTTATCATGTGTAACACCTACGCTACACAAATGTTCAGTAAGATGGTTCTCCAGATGTCATTACTGTGAAGTACAAAACCAGACAACAGTAGAGCTATAGGTCAGTGACAGATGTACATTTAGCTTGATCTGCTCTTTTTGTGGGTTTACAAGACAGAAAACCTCAGAAATCTTTGTGTTACTAAAAATTAGTTGCTGATTCCCTGTCCTAGAAAAATTATTAGCCAATGTTCAAGTATCTCTGATGCTCCTAAATATTAAAATATCTGATTTGCTTTGTTGAATAGATAGGCTTGTTTAGTTTCACTTTTCAGCTGTTGGGTCTTAATAAACTCTTGTACCAACCTTCTGCAATCAAACTTTTCTTCCCTTGGAGGCTTTTTCCACTTGTAAACAAATTATCTTTTTAGTCTGTCTGACATATTAAATATATTGAGCTCCTGAAAGACTATAAAGCACGTTCTTCAGCCCTTTAGTTATTCTTTTCATTATGATTTTGTTCTAGTTTGCCAGCAGACTATTTGAAAAAAGTATCATCTGTCGTGCTCCAAGATTCCTTTGTAATAACTTCTTGTTTGAGTTTGATACTTCTTTATTTTTAACCTAAGGGCAGATAGTTAGACTTGAAATACTTTATAAAACAGATTTTTTATTATTGTTATTTGCAGTGTTACAAAGTTTTCTTCTTTAGTGTAGGATTATTGGTTTGTTTTTAATCTGAATCTGTGAGATGATGCAATAGGCATAAAAAAAACCCCAGTACAAACATCCCTGAAAGAAAAACAACTAAAAACCAACACATGAACCACCTCTCCCCAAATCCCTTCACATTGCCAGATTTGCCTGTGGATGTATCTATTATAGACCCCAAGAAGTGTCCAGGGTCCTATGTCCTCTTTCTGCTCCCAAATGCGTCTTGAATTGAGGGACCCAGAACTGAACACAAGATTTGAGGTGTGGCCTCATGAGTGCTGAGTACAGTGGGAAAATCACTGCCCTGGTGCAGCTGGCCACACTATTGCTGATACAGGCCACGATGACATTGGCCTTCTCAGCCACCTGGGCACACATTGGATCATGTTCAGCTCCTGTTGACCGGCACTCACAGGTCCTTTTCCACTGGGCCACTTTCCAGCCTCTCTGTCCCCAGTCTGTAGCACTGCATGGGTTGTTGTAGCTAAAGTAGAGGTTACAGCTTGCACTTGGCACTTTGTCTTGTTGAACCTCATACCACTGGTCTTGACCCATTGATCCATCCTGTCCAGATCCCTCTGCAGTGGCTTGCATTCAGCAAGAATTGGGGAGGTCATAAAGGAAGCCATTGCCACAGTGTAACACTGTGTAACACTGTCAGTCAAAATCCTACCATCACAGTATTCTTCAGATGCAAATTTCTCGTAGACTTGAGAGAAAATAATTGTATAACAACCTTTTTACAAACTCCTATGCTGATATCTTGCATCTACTTTCAAACTAAATTGGGCAAATTCTGAATGGAAAAGTCTGTTTACTGTTTTATGATAAATATTTTCTTATGTGGTCCATCTGTGCCTTAAGTTGGACCCTGTGTTACTTGCTGAATGAATAGAATGTAAAAAATAAAATTACAGTTTTTCAGATAATGATAAAATCAGTATAATGGAAAAAAAAAAAAAGTTCGCACATGCAAAGCCATACATTTATGCAAGGATGTGAAGTAATTGTGGGCATAATTACCACTCTACATTAATGGTTGCCAAGTTTCTGCGGACATTTCTGGAATCTGATGTCCAAAGTGGGAATTCATACAATTTCTATATTTACACTTTATCTTAAAGAATCAGAGTGATCTGAAACATGCTGTCATCCTCTGCAATGCTCTCCACACTGCTAGGGCTGGGCAAAACACATTATATACAATGCACTTGTTGTGAAGCATTATCACAAAAATGAAAACAAAACAGCCACCCCAAAAACACCCCAAAAAACCCAAATCAGGCAGGTGGAGGAGAGGATAGTCTTGTCATAAGATTTTAAAAAAATCATGCTGAGCATCACTGAAGTGGAAGAAATCATTAAAAAAATATCTATGCTGTATTTTAACCCCCTCCATTCACTGATTTTCAGTACAGAAAATAAATTGCAAAAATTCACATATGGGTAAATTGGATAATACCCTTGAGTTTTAATAGATTATTTTTGTTTGGTAGGGTTTNGTAATAAGATTTAAAAAAAAATCATGCTGAGCATCACTGAAGTGGCAGAAACCATTAAAAAAAAAAATATCTATGCTGTATTTTAACCCCCTCCATTCACTGATTTTCAGTACAGAAAATAAATTGCAAAAATTCACATATGGGTAAATTGGATAATACCCTTGAGTTTTAATAGATTATTTTTGTTTGGTAGGGTTTTTGAGTCGGACATGGAGATTTGTTTTGTTGTTTTTTGCAGGGGGTATTGATAGGCCATCATTAATGTTGAAAACTGAGGCAAAGAAAGCATTAAACTGCTTTACTTTGTCTGTGTCTGTGTCCCTGTTTGTGAGGTGACCATCCTTATTTCTGGTCTCCCTTTTGCTATAACTTAAAATGTCTTGTATTTCTTGTCCCCAAATATAGCATGCACTGCTATAATGAAAATTCATGACATCAATGCATTGTCACGGCTTTTCCTGGGAAAGTTTCGGTTACTTAATGCCAAATAAATCAGATAATTCTTAATTTGGATAAAAGAGGGATAAAGGTGAATTATCCAGCCAAATTTCTACTGGCAGCTGGGGGCTTTGGTCAGTTACTGATAGCTAGAAATGGTTTTAAAATGGAGATAAGTAAATTACATGAAATGTGGTAGTAACACTTACTTCAGGGAATTATGCTCTGAAGTGCTTTGGAGATTTCTCCCCCTGCAAGCAATTTGTGAATGTTTGCTTGAGAGACTAAAAACCTGAAAGAGTAAATATTTCAAACACTTGGCAGAAAAGAAAAGGAATGTTACCATGCCAACCAGATAAGGTGCGGTTAGAAAAGAGGGTCTTGCAGAGGCAGGATAGCACTTTTCTGGGACCAGCTTCCTCATCTGGATAAATATCTCCAAACCAAAGTTTGAGACAGCATTGCACTTACATCTCTGACAGAGAAAATGGGATTGAAAACAAAAGACTCCCCCAATCCACTTCTGAAAAGTTCAAAAATAACAAATTGTGCATGTGAGAAGACTGGCCTATAAACAGCACAAGTGAGAGGGGCTGGGTGTTCACCCACCATCCAAAGGAAATGGACCAGAGATGTCTCTGGAACCCTGCCTAGTGATCCTGATCTTTCCCTCTATCTATTCTCTTATCTTCCCTTCTTCTTCTCTTCCTCTCCTTAAAAGTCTATATTGCTTCTGTGGTGGGTTGTTCAGCCTGGCATAAGGTTAAAGGTATAAACCACTGCTAGTATGGGTTGTTCAGAAATTGTTGCCATGTACTGTTCAGAAAAATTAAAGTCAGAAAAGTTTGAATTGCTCATCTGTCAGGAAAGTTATATCATTGCCATCTTGGGCCATTCAACCTACCTTAATGTTTAAGGTTTAAATCATTGCTGCCATAAATAAAACTTGCTAGTTGATCATTGGGCATTGTTTTGCCTTAATTTAGTACAAAAGTTTCCCATGCCTTTGTGGCTGAACACATTACTGTATGCCTTATCTGCAATATTTTCAAAATTATTGTTTTAATCTCACAAGTAAGAGTTTGGAGCATGGGACATCAAGTCATGTACAACCCATTCTGTATTTGTAATGATCTATGTTCTGTTTACTAGAAACAAGACTATAAGAGGCTTTTTTTTTTCTGCGGGCAGTAGTGAAGGAACACAAATATATTCCTGACAGAAGAGCACTGATTTCAATAAAATCATCACATCCTTCCCCCAAGAAAACCAGGGTAAATCATCCAAACCTGTCATAAAACAAAAACAATGACATATTGAGGGACCATTTTATAATTCATTTATATGGAGGAATACCTTCTCTGACATGTGAAAATGTGTGGGGCACATCTGAGTATTATTTCTTTCTATTTAAGACTGTTAATCACAGAAGTGTCAAAATAAATCCTGTATTTTTGGGAGCTTTATTTAAGCTTAATACGCTTAACACAATTGTCTGCATATGCATAAGCATAGTCTAAGTATTTAACAAGACAGCAATTTCAAAGAAGTCCCACTACTATTTGTGGCATATGATCTGTCATGCACTGACAGTTCACTACGACAAAAAATGTTGTCCTTTCTCTTGAAAGGAAGTCGGGTACCACAGGAATAGATGTGAATATGGGAATTTGGGGCATTTTAAATTTAGAATTTAAACAGCATCACTGAATTTAATGACTTACTGGTGAGCATCGTGATAAGTATATTTTTTCATGTAGCTTTCTTAAATTATTTTTATAGCTAAATTTTACTTTAAAGCTTGCCAAGCATCCCTGAAATGCTAATAAATTTTTAGGGCTCTTAAATAGCATATCCTGACTTCTCTTAAAATGTATTTTTTTGGTATGAATCACACAGTCAGAACTCTTAGAAGATGCTGGAAATGTGCAGATGCATGCATATTCCTAGACTTCAATAAACTTTTGAAAGAATTTGAAACTGCAAAAATATTTTGTGATTCAAAATCAGAGTTTGTGTACGTACATAAAATACAGCATTAAGCTGGAGGTCTTCAGATGCATAACCTCTTCTTTTGAAATCATCCAAGTGGTTCTGAAAGCATGTGCATGTTTTGTCATTTTGTTCAAATTCTATTTTCTCTATCATTGTAGTAAGCAAATAAATTTCATCTGTTCTTAAACACTGAAGATGTGAACATAAATTCTGTATAAAGCTTTTCTGGAAAGACAAAATCTCTTAGTCTTCCATAAATTGATGTGATTGAGTGAGTATATTTCTTAGAAAACAACAGAAAAACACAATTAGGAAAATCATGAAACAACGGATCTATCTTCCAAAGTGTATTTTGAAGGATGGAAAAAATTCTTAAGGTAATAGGTGTTTACCCAACTGTGTTCCTCCAATTCTACAAATGGAGACTGTTCTTTCAGTACCCAAAATGAAAAAAAAAAATAGTGAATGAAAGAATATCTTGGGCATTTAAAATAGAATCGCATTAAAATTGGCACATTTATATTTTATTTTTAGCTGAGCTGGGAAATAGCAAATTTAGTGAAACTTCTTGACTCTGTGGATGGAAAAAACGTTTGCATTTTCACAGGGAGGACAGATGAGTACTGCATGCATTTTTAATTTCTTTTCATAATTGTTGGAAAAAATTAAATCCTGCTGAGTCAATTTATTAAAATAATAAAAATACACATCTGAATTTTGTCTTTAGCCAAATTAGGATGAATTCTGCTGCCATTATTTCAAAGTAATGTACCTCACCCTGCAAGTGTTCCATGGGAAACAGTGAAAAAAAATGTAAAGCAACCTTAAAGCAATGTCAAGCAATAATTCACATGCTAGAGATGAATTAATTTTTTGAGCAGTACTGCATTCAGGTTTTAACTTTTGCTAGAATAAGTTATAACAAAACCTGTTTCTTGCCATTAAGATTAAAAGGAGGCAAAAAAATCCAAAGCCTGATTTCTGTAGTTTCTCATGCTTTTGAAGTTTGACTCAGTGGTTCTTGTGGGTCCTTTCCAATTCAGCATATTCTATAGTTCTTTGATTCTACAGATTCTACTTCATTTTTTCTATATATTTCTCTCATGCTTTCATACATTATTTTTGTACTTTGTACTCAGACCTTAATGGTATTGACAATCTGTATTTCATGGCCAAAACCACTCGTTCATTTTTTTTAATGCATCAAAAAGATATCCGCTCACACACATGCATTTTTTTGGGTTGCGATAATATGGTAAGAAATTAATTTATAATTATTGCTTACTGGTAGAATGTCTTATTTGAACTTTTGAACTTCTGGAATGGGTGCTGCATTCCATGTTGGAAAGGAAATATGTGATGCCATTTCCTAAGGCTATCCAGAATATGCTTCCCCGCATACTTTTTCTAGACACATAAACAAACTGTATTGAATTTTTGTAAATTTCCTTCTAAATTGACTTTGTTTAATAGACATAACTCTGGTTATTCTGAATTAGAGTGCATTAATTTAGTTTGTTAGAGTTTTAAGCTAAATCAATATAATTCACTTATACTGATTTAAGACACTTAAATTGATGCAATTCCTTGGTGTGTGGTTTTTATCAACTATTGAGAAGAAATGTATGGAAGTTCATGTGACTTTTATGTGTTTATGAGCTTATAATTAGTATTTTCACACCTTTTATTGGAAGAAAATCAGTTAAAATGGGGAATTGTCTTAGAATAAAGAAAGAGAAAAAAAGACAACATGCACTATATCCATATTTAATATGGGAAATTCAAGCCACTTTCCTAGGCCTGGTGTCCAGTCTTAGCCCATGGCAATCATGACTTATGTAGAATTTCTGAGATAAGTTGCCTCACTATCCCAAGTAACCCAACAACTTGGAGAGCATTGGAAATCTTAATCTATGTTCATCTTAGATATTAATACAGTTTTAGTTGTCTGTTGATAAATTTCAATGTGGGTTACAGATGGCAGAGGAATTTACTGAAATAATCTAGCATTTGGGCATAAAATGAAATCGTATGAAGGTATTCCATCCTTCATAATGCTATCACAGTTTAAATGCTGTGAAAAATTAAACCTGGCAAACTTAGTATGTTTAGTGAGTCAAAAAATTATCATCTTAATTTCTTCATTACCTCTATCATAGCTTTATTAAGGATTTGGAATGCTTTCTGAATTTAGGCTCTTTATTGTAAGTTGCCTTGCAAGAAAAAGAATTGTAATCATCAAGACAAATTACCATTAAAGACCTTTAAAATAATGATAGTTTTCCCTTTCTTTGAGTTTTGACAGAAAGTTTACTTGACCAGGAAAAGTAAAATGTTTAAAACAACCTTGATGACATCATTTTTGTCTTTAAATTTTGTCAATCACAAGACTTGCTCTGAATAGCTGCACAAAATACTTGCTCAAAACTTTTATTTCAGATATAAGATAATTATTTTCATAGCAGGATGGTATAAATATATGTTTTTCTACTAAATTAATTTAAGAATATTTAAATAAAGCAATTTTTTATTTCATTAAAATCTAAGTGAACTATGTTTGTCCACTAAATTAATTTTAAGAATATTTAAATAAAGCATTTTTTAAAAAAAATCATTAAAATCTAAGTGAACTCAGGTTTTTTGGCCTCTATTTCATGTTAATTTAAGAAAAGAGGAAATTCTTTAATGGATTAGAACATAATGATACCCACCTAACTGTTTTCTGGTTTTTTTATTGTACTTTTGGTGGTTGGCTTTGGACTATCATTCATGGTTTCCTCCAGCTTCAGCAAAATACTACAGAACAATACAGGGGAAAAAGTTAGATATTCATCTATTGTATCTGATTGTCTGTCACTTATAGTATTTTACAAGAATAAGAGACATTTCATGTTTTGTTCATACTGATGCGTACTTATAAAGTAAATGAAGTAAATTGATTTTTTAAGCACATGAGTTAGTAGGGACTCATTTGTCCCTTCCAACTCCTCATTTGGCAAGACCTGGACAGCACTTAGGGGAAAGTGAGGTAATGATCTGGTTGATCTCAACAATGTAAAAGAAATTACTCATATTAGTAATAGCATCCAATTTTGTTATGCTGTGCGTAGTTCTACTACTTCCAAAAAGAATTCACTTTTAAATAAATCACTTATTATCTCCATTCCTATTAATAGGTGTTAAGGCCTAAAATAAGGTAAAATCATCTTACCTGAACTACACAGTTAGTGCACAGTGACATGCATCACTTAGAGTTTCTTGAAAAGAGGGAAAACATTCAGCACATTCTTTTTTTGACAGCAACAAGTGCATGTTCTCTAAAAAAAAAAACAAAACACAAAACCAAAAAAAAAAAAAAAAAAAAAACCCACAACCAGCAAAAACCCCAAATCCCACCTGAAACAGGATCCTGCTGAGTAAATAATGCTTGATTTCGTTACAGAGCATGGCTGCTTTCTCTTCCTTCATATTCTTTTCTAAATATTGCAGGTACCAACGTTACCGTTCCAGGCATAATAAAAGAACATTCCTGGAGTTTCTTTGCTCTACAGTGACATTTAGATCATTAAAGCTTCTTTGATGGATGCTTCCTAGTGGGCAAATCTGTTGTACCTGAAAACTCTGATCACAGGGTTTCTACAGCATATATTATTATCCTTTCTGATGTTTAGAAACTTCAGTTAAGCATGAATTTCAATGACAGTTATTTTTTTCTCAAGGACTAATACATTTACTCGCCATTTGATTTTCAGGCTCCCTTTAAGTAAAGTCCCCCCTCAACACTTTCGACTTTCCCCTCATTCAGGAAATTACTTCTGCTTTATAAACAGAAAATAATATTCTTCCTTGCTGACTTCTGGGGAGATGTGCATCCAAACCTAATTTTGCGGCATCAGACAAAATCCATTCTGAAATCAAAGGAGAGGCATAGGACTTATGCTTGAAGATTAAGAAAAATTCTTTAGAAGCTTACATCCACTTTAGCTAAGATTTAGTTTCAATAGTCTGATCTTCTGTGTAAGTGCCATGAATAGCGCAAGCAAGGTGGAATGATTCTCTGGTTAATTAACTGCAGTTTCCAGAAGAACAAGCATTCATTTTCTTTCAGCTTGAGCACAGGGTGTTTTGCCAAGACTCATACATTGTAAATACTTGGCTATTCTGATAATACAGAATTTCTGATTTGTGTTTGCTGATTGAACAGTGAGCAGACTTGGCTGTGAGCCCTCCATCTTGATGGGACTGTGAGCTTTTTCCTATCCTTAAAGGAATACTTAGTCTTATTACAGGTATGTGAGTTGTTTTTTTGGCCACTGCCTTTACACTCTCACTACTGAAGAATCCCTTGGGTTGCAGCATTTCATTGTTACCTCCCATGTTTATGCTCCTATACATCTGTAGTACGCGCCATGTTGTCAAAGACTGTTCATCCCTTCCACCTCAAGGATGTTTAACATAGCTATTCACTGGCTTTTGCTAGCATCATTCATGAGAAGTAAAATGAAATTTTCTGTTTCTTCTTGATGCCAAATAGGAAGCTCAGGAACAGTTGATTTCAATGACAGAGGGAGTGATTAACATCCCCTCCCCCAAAGGCTAAGAGAGCCATACAACTTGATTTAAAATAAAAGATTTAAAAGAAAAAAAAGCAATGCACCCTTCCCCCCTCTAGGAAAAAAAAAAAAAAAAAAAATTCAGTCATACTGTTAATTAGTATGTTGAAAATCATACTACTTAAACTGAAACAGATTAAACTTATACATTTATCAGATATTATGCAGGATAATGTAACATAAAGAGGGATGATGGTTATGAGACAAGTATCCATAATGCTTCTTTTGGGAATCCACTATACTGCATCTCTTTAATTCTATCTGTCAAATTCTAGTTACAGAAAAAAGAATTAAAGGAAGCAGAAGAATGGAGGGATGAGGGGGGATAATCCTCTCCCAGTATACACAGGGCATAAAGGATACCTGAGGCTTTTTTCCCTGTGTACCATTGGACACCTGGAACATGACAAGCTTATGTGTTATGACTGTTGTCTCAATAAGAAGAATTTGGAACTTTAGTTTGGTGACCTCTTGCATTTGCAAATTGTAGTAACATGGACCCTTTTGGAGGAAAAATGAAGATAAGTGCAAAACTGTCTGTGTCTCCTATCATTCACAGTTCATAGTTGTGATGCACTTCAGATTCAGATCAGAGTCCAGGCATTCTGCTATCTTTTCTGAAACTCTGAATGCTTGGTGAGTTTCATTCTGTGAGCCTGGACCTAGTAGGGCTTCAGTCTTGGTTTTTATCCTCTTTTTTCTACCTCACAGTATGGGCCTGAAGGCTCTGTGGCAAGTCCTAAGGTCTGGTTGACAGTTTCATCACCCACTGAAGGTGAAGTACCAAGGGGAAACTCCTCTGGCCAGAAACTCCTCCTATCCCTGGAAGGGATACTTTCTCAGAATATGTAATGCTTTCAGGAGTGGACATCTAATATGTTTCCTGTCTGTTTAGGAGAAGTTAGACACCTTGGGAGGAGAAAATGACAGCCAGGTTTGGTTCACTTGTATTAGGCTTTGCTACAGCAAATTAAAGCAGCTACACTCCTACCTGAGGATGACTTCTGGAGAGGCATTTATTAAAAAAGGAATGGTAAGCCTTGAACGCAGCTTAACTTCTCATTTTGGCAGAATGCTCCTGCAATATATACTTTCAGTACTGTTTCTCCCCATGCTTCTAGATCTAACTGAAGCATCATATTTCCCCAGAAAATTATTTTATTAACACACCCAAGAAGCAACCTAAAAGAGTTCATGAATGCAGTGGTGGGTTTTTTCAATCTGTAAATTGATATTTGAAAGTAATTTTCCTTATCAATACATTGGCTGCGTTGTTCACCCTGTGTCCAAATAGAGTAATGTACTTAATATAATATCTTTCTGTTTTCCACCATCCTTTGACATCAGGTGGCAGTTCATGTTAGTATTGCCATGAAGTAATAAATGTCAGTGGCATCGATATGAAAAATGGTAATCTGAGTAATGTATTATACTTGACTATAGAGCTCTGTTGAGAATGGACTACAATGAAGCAGTGAATTTGCCATGATATATTCCTGCTTGCAAAGTAAAATCAGCAAAGAATTTTCACTATATCAAAAGAATAGGAATGAAGTATATCAGGAATCTGAAGGCTTAATTTTGCAGAAAAAAGAATGTGAGAAGACTAATTTTGCATCAGCTGAGGTCCATGCACAGAACTTACTTCATCTCTTGCAACAAATGAAGCACTGAATTTTGAATTGAGAATAAGAAGTAAGAATAATGAAGCTGTCAATTGGTGCTTATGTATGATTGAATTACATAGGTGTGTTCTGTCTTCTTGGTGAACACAAAAAAATCACCATTCAAATTTATAAAGAAGAAAAAGCAACTGCAAAACAATCAACCAAACAAAACCCTCAAAAATTCAGAGTATGGCTACTGGCAATGATTTGGAAGTAGTTTTGTTTTTAGGTTAATACTTTCCAGCCCAGAAGGCAAATCTTATCCTGAGCTGCATCAAGAGAGGCATGACCAAATTAGATGATTCTGTTCCTCTACTCTGCTCTAATGAGGTCCATCTGGAATATTGTGCCCAAGTCTGGAGCCCTCAACACAAGAAAGACATGAAACTGCTGGACTGAGTCCAGAGAAGGGCCATAAATATGATCAGAGGGTTGGAACACCTCTCCTATGAAGACAGGTTGAGAGAGCTGGGGTTGATCAACCTGTAGAAAGAAGGCTCTGAGGAAACCTTACAGCAGCTTTCCAGTACCTAAATGGGTCTACAAGAAAGCTGGAGATGGACTTTTTTATAAGGGCATGTGGTGATAGGACAAGATGGAATGGCTTTAAACTGAGACTAGGTTTAGATTCAGTATCAGGAAAAAAATCTTTGCAGTGAGGGTGGTGGGGCACTGGAGTAGGTTGCTCAGGGAAGTTGTGGACACATCATCCCTGGAAGAGTTCAAGACAAGGTTGGATGCAACCCTGAACAACCTGATCTACTGGAAGTAGTCCCTGGCCATGGCAGAGGGTTGAAACTAGATGGTGTTTAGAGTCCCATCCAGCCCAAACCATTCTATGATTCTAATACATTGGCCACAACCATTTCTGTGCCCATGTTCTTAGTTTAGTTGGAGATGTTTGTCTTAAGCTGGTTGTGCTTTGAGAGAGTTAAATAAGTTGCTGGATAAATACAGCCCAGGTAGACTTTTAATATTTTAATATCTAATTACTGAAGAACCTCACCAGTTTGATTCACACCTCAGCAAACCTCTTGCTAACCTATAGTGAGTCCCCCTGCTCTTAATGCTGAATTCTCCCATACTGCCTACAAGGCATTTGTTTTATAAAGGCTAGATGATTTTATCAGGCTGTGCTGCTTAAGTGATGGAGTGATTGATGCAGCGTGCTGGCCTCAGGCAGGAAAGTCCATTTCCTTTTGTGACACGAGAACTTATGCTGGTAATTATTCAAATAAAAGCATAAAAGCTTAAACTCCCTGCAGCTCTTACTTCACTGAAGAAGTTTATTAGGGAGTTCATCTGTCTGGCTTTCTTCATCTTCCACAAAGAACTACCAAGTTGTCTTCTGCTGGGTTTATGTTCGCAGTCTCTGGGAACACAGCTGCCTGCTGGCACTTGCTGTTGCTAGAGCAGCAGGAGTTTGTGAGAAGGAATTCTGACAAGCTTAATTGCTAAAAGTATTGGGGCTGCCTGCTGCTGAAGATGGTCACAATATCCCCAGGCTTTTTTCTTTCACTTCTTTTTTCCTTTCCCCTTCAAAGGAAGAGCTTCCCTCTTCTAAAAAAACTTGTCAGAACTGTAATTTACAGTTCAGTTGCTCATATATCAGTATTCTCATGTAAATTTAAAATATAATTACCTAAAAGCACTACAAGAAAATTGTCAATTTGTTCTAAAAACCTGTATGCCAGGCCTTTGACATCCTCGCTTGTAACAACCAAGATTAGTAGAGGGGTAGCTGCTTGTAGAGAAGGGAGAGATACTGACTTTTTTTTAATCTTCTATCACACTATCTGCAGATAGCACTATGCAAGAAAAATGCCTTTTCAGATAAGCCTAAAACTTATTTAACAGATTAGAATCTTTTCCAAAATAGCATATGTTAAATGCCAAACATGTCTGAATGGTTATGAGCAAAAAGTAAAACCAGGCTAATGTGATAAGATAAAATAAACAGAACCATTTTTCATGTTGTGCTCAGAAGTAGCACAGACTAAAACACTGCAAATAGGTAGTTTAAGCTATTGCTTTCTGTACAGGGTTTGTAATATCAATGAAAAAATTATGTTTCCCTTTTCTTTTTGATACTGTGAGCTAAAATCAGTTCTATCTTATTAAGTAGTCTCCATGTGATAGGCTAGATAGAACAAGAGCTGCCAGCTAGAAGGAGAATGCCCACATGGGTTTTGCATGAGGCAAAATTTACACTGGGCCTTTATTCTGTAAATAATGACAAATGGTAAGTCCCCAGAACAAAAATAGCTATAACAGGAAAGAACACCTTGGCCTTTTCTGGGCATTTTCCCTGCCAAGAGTTCTGCATGGGGAGATGTTAGGTGCTGCTATTTATTAACCTTCTTTGGTCTCTTTGGAAGTTTCTCTTAAAAACTGAGGGTCTGTTGCTGGATTCCCTGTGGTTTCTGGTAGTTTCCTTGATGGTGAAAGTAGCCTGGGGTGTCATTCTTCACAGAGTTTTAACTGAGTGGAATGAGAAGCTGTGCAGTGGCAAGCCAGTGAGAAGTTGTTGAAATATTAAATCTCAAAAATTTTATCATAATAGTTGTGGATGCTAAAGCATTGTTGATTTCTCTGTGGAAGGCATGCTTAGCTGTTTATTTTTGTATTTCATTTTTGGTTTGTATCCTTTCCCTTCCAAGCCAGCCCTACAGTAGGGTACTTGGGAACATATAACAAAGACTCAGCTACTGAGCAGAGGTTCTGACTTAACTCCTGAAGGCAACTAAGGACTACATAGACACCTTTCTTTCCCTGACCAGCAGGATGGGGGAGAGAACTGGAGGGGTAAAGTGGATTGATGAACATCCTTAAATAGAGAGAAAAAAAATGTGCTTGTGCTTGCAAGCAGACCAAAATAAGAGACTCATCCACTGCTTCCCAACAGCAGGCAGGTGCTTGGCCACCTGCAGGCAAGCAGTGCTCCATCACATATGACAATGACTTGGAATAATAACTGCCATTACTCCAAACATCCCACCCTTCTTCCTTCCCCCAGCTTTATGTGCTGAGCATGATGCCATATGTAGGGAGCCTCCCACTTTGGTCAGTTGGTCAGCTGTCCTGGTTGTGTTCTCTCCTGATTTCTTGTAACCCCAATTTGCTCACTGGCAGAGTATCTGAAGCAGAAGAGACCTTGGCACTGTGTAAGTACTGCTCAGCAATGGCTAAAACATCCCTGTGCTATCAAAACAAGTCCAAAGATTAGCACCATAGCAAGTACTATAAAGAAAATTATCTCTACTTCAGCCAAAATCAGTACATCAGACAAGAGAAAACCTGGACATTCTCAGACAAAGATTTAATTCAACCTGTATGAGCAGGGAACTAGATGGATCTGTCCTGTGAAGTGCACAGACACATTGTGTAGTGTTCATGTACTGTAATTCAATAAATGGCCAGGCTTGTCAGCACTAGTTGGCCTGTGTTCCACTGTGCCTCTTGAGAAGTTGGAAGTTGTTTCAGACCATCACACCATAAATGATTGGGAGCTTTATTCTACTCACCAGCTTGTTTTATTCAAACCTTGTTCTTCTGCCAGCCTCTTTGTTTAGCTGAATTATCTCTTTCTCCCCAGTATTTACATCCTGATTTACTTGCAGGGAATGCTTCCATTCCATCTTAGCCTTTGGTATAGTTAATCAAGCCAAGTTTCTTTAATTCATTTATGTCAATATAAATTTGAGAAAGATTAACATGTGTAGCAGAATTACACTCAGCATTCTGAATAGGATTTTTCCTCTAGCAGTCATATGTTCTTGGCAGGTATAGGTCTTCTAAAAGAGCTTTGCTATACAGATACAAAGATTTTTTTTTTCTTTTTGCATGACTACATCACAGTTTTCAGTACTGAAATAAACAAAATAAGCAATGCCATTGGACACCAGAATGTTACAACAAATAAATAGGCATGGCTTTCTGGTATATTTGCCCCATTTTTTGCTTAAAGTCTGAACAAATCTTGAGCTGAATGTATTTGTGGTTAAATATCACACACAGAGTTTTCTATTTTCAAGGAGCTTGGTTAAAAAAAAAAAAAAAAAAAAAACCCTTGCTTTTTCCTAAGGATGTTATTTAATTCTGGATGATATCTGTTCATCTTGGCCAAAAAAGTGGTATTTTGGTCTTTTGTATTAAGGTGCCACTCATGTTTGGATCAGAATTAAATACTTTTCTGCCTTTTTCATGTGACAGTCATTTCAGATAACATGACCTATATGGTCATCCACATAGATGACACATTTAATGAGATTCTTGAATGTTCCCATACCAAACCTTCTGAGTCTAGGTGTCTTGGCACAACCCTAGGAGAAAATTTTCTGATGCTTTTTCATAAGGTTTTCCAATTTTTGTTTCTTTACTGTGTTTCTTTAAGCTAAGAATGGCAATGATCCTTTTACTGCACTGAGAGATTTCTTAATTTTACCATTGTATAAAAAAATACAGTTTCTTTATATGGACATGCCATTGTTGTAAAAAACACCTCACTTAAGTCAGAATGTAAAAAACATTAAGTTGATTGGTTCTTGCAGCTTAGTATATTGACAAGGAAGGGTGAAGATGTCATGAGAAATGTAACTTTTCTATAAGGGTCACTTTCATGGTATACCAAAATGGAAGAGGTTGGAGATCAGTCATTAAAAGAAAAAAAAAAAAGGAAAGAAAGAAAGAAAAAGGTGTAATTATTGTGGTATCTTCTCTTCATCTTTAAAGAACTATACAGAATTATTTCATTTAGGTGTTTGAGTCCTGCATATTTTTTGATACAAAGATGATATAGGATGCAAGTTGCAGTGAAAAATGCTTTATGCGGTGAAGTACAACAAGCAGCCGTGAAATGTAAATCAAATTGCTAACAAGCACATTTTTATTAAATGGAAATAAAAAAGATCAGAAATGGTAAGTAAACACAGTACTTAATTCTTAATATAAAATTAGATCAATAATATTTTACTGGGTTTTCTTCAGAGGAATCAGCTGCTAGGTCAGCTTGTTGCTTTTTCTCTCCTGCAATAATTGGCACTCACTGTTCAAGGTTTCTGAAGCCTTGATGGGGGTAAGGCTGCACTTAAGCTGAGCTGGTGCATTGATCTCACCTGGTTCTGATTTTGTTGTGTCTCATGCTGCCAGCCCCTGTTCTTGCTGTTCTGTACAACCTATTGCTCAGCTTCTCATCCCTTTAGACATGCTTCACAACTTCTCCCCTGCCCTTGCTCCCTCTGCCTCTGACTTCTATCAATTCTCTTGGTAGATGTGCTTCACAGTGCTATTTTCTCACTTCATTTTATACACTGTGCCAACCATTCTAGTCAACCTCAGAGCTTTGCTGGTGTGATCATTTGACCTCAGCCAGCAAATAAGCACCCACCAGCCACCCCACCACAAGGTAAGGGAGAGAATTTGAAGATCATCAAGAAAACCTTGTGAGTCACTAGAGTTTAATAAGTGAAGAATGGAGAGGGAGTGTGGAGGAAAAAAAAACAAAACAAAAACAAACAACAAAAAACCCCAAAAAAACAACCAACCAACCAACCAAAAAAAACCTGTGAGAAAACCCCAAATCAAACTCCAAGTAGTGCTAATGTAATCCCTCATCACCAGCACAAGGATGCCCAGCTATGCTCTGGAAAGTGGCTCCTTCGGAAAACTCCCTCCATTATTGTTGAGGATGATGATACATGGTGTGATGCATGTCTCTGTGTTCAGTTCCAGTCACTTGTCCCAGCAGTGTCCCCTCTCAGAACCTTGCCCACCCTCAGCCTATCTGTGGGTGTGGAGCTGGGGGTGCCACAGATTGGTAAACAGGTGCCCTGGATGCTGTTCTGTAACACCTAAAACATTGTCATCAGCGCTCTCCCAGTCATAAGCCCAAAGAAGAGCACCGCATGGCCTAGCACTATAGATCTTACTTGACAAGCAATTCTTAAAGTCAGAATTTTCTTCCTCTAAAATCTTCCTTTGTTTTTAGACCTTCTATTGCAAAACTGTAAACTATTAACAAGGATTGCTGTAACAATTATTCTAGATATATCTGTATATTAGAACTGTATATTTCTGTAAACTCAGAACTTTCGTACCATCCTTCTAAACGAAATGCCTCTCAAATATTACATGACATGCAAATCAATTATGCTTTAGTCTTGCTCATTGATCCTTCCAACTTGGCTTTCTTTTCCTTGTCTAATTTTCAGAAATAGGCCACTTCACTCCTCAGCATACTCTGCTTCAGGCTTATTGAAGCTGAGGGAAGATGTGGTGAAATTTTCATGTATTTCAGTCCTCAACAAACACTCTTTCCTGAGGATAGGAAACAATCTTTTTTTAACTAAGGATTGACTGAACTCTCCTTGAATAAGCATGAGGCTGAGAAAGAGTTGCAGATGAAAGATGAAGCCTGCAAGGACTATCTCAAAGGACAATAATCTTGAAGGGAATATTTGCCACATAAAACTAACATTCTTCACCATGAGGCAATTGAATGATGCCAGTATTACTGGAGGTGTCATCAAATAGTGGTGCTTCAGATATTTTTTTGTTGTGTTTTTTTGGGGTTTTGTTTTGTTTTGTTTTGTTTTCCTCCAGCTGAGCTTTCTGTCAGGCTTTGTAGCAGCTATAGCTGATACAAAGCTTGAAACATTTTACCACATTTTCAGAAGAAAGGAGGGGAAACAAGGAAGACAGCAATGTAGCTGAATGAGGAACAGGAAGGCAGTTTTGAGGTAACTCAGGTGTAAATATTTTAGGTATAGTTCTGCTTTTATTCCTTCACTTGTATCCTTTATGCAGATTTACATTGTTTATTTGATGTGGATTTCATAGAAAAATGCTTGTTACATTTTGTATTAGTTTTTGTGGGGGTTTTTTGTGTTTTGTTTGTTTGGTTGGTTGTTGTTTTTTGTTTTGTTTTTTTTGTTTGTTTTTTTTTAATGTTGATGATTCAAGTATTTGGGTTAAAGCAAGGTATTGCCCATTTGAAGACATGCTGAATTTCTGTAGGTGCTGCTTGAAGGAACTACACATGAGCTCCCAGTGCCCACCACAGCTTCTACCATATGAACTAGATGGAGGTTCAGGGGCCAGGGGCAGCAGGAATGTGATCCAGCAGTTGATGATAGCTCAGGGCTTTGTGGGGTTTGACAGGGTATGGGGAAATATGTTAAAATCCTACAGGTTGTAGAAAGCCTGAAAGAGTAACAGGGTATCATTGGATGTAAGAAATGGCTTTTTCTCTATATGTCTAGGAGGTTAAAGATACATCTATCAGGAACAGCAAGGCACACATATTTTATAGCAGACAGCACAGTTAAATACTGTGGAATATGTGTTCAGGGTAGGGCTCCACCAGGGATGTATACAGTAGCATGGTGTAAACACTAAGGATTATTTTTCATTTTACTTATTTATACATTATACATACTTCAAAAAAAAATTACTAACTGATGGATTCTTATGCTAATGACTGCTATAGATTATTGTCTTGCTGGTAATGCATCACTACTTGCAATGGAAAAGATTGTTTTATTTTTTTTCCTCCTCCAGATGAAATGCTGTAAAGGTTATATAACAGAATGGCTAAATTTGGAACCTTGAATTTACACCACCTGAGAATTATGTGTATTATGAGCAAATCATATAATCTGAACAAAAAGAAAACATAGAGGCATATAAAAAATCTTCAAATTTTTTGAATGGTCTTGGGAAGTAGTAGATGGACACTAGACAGTAAATGCAGAAATTTGGGGATTAGATTCTTCTTTGCAGAAGGTCATTCAGGATAAAGCTGAAAGTCCTTGTTGATGTTAGGAACCATAATTCCTGTCATTAATAGAATAGAACTTTGCGTTACATGCCTAGACTCTTCTGGACCATGAGGGTTGTCCATTATATGCTAATCAAACTTCTCCCTGTTTTATGCATATCTGCCATTTTTAAATTTTTAAAATTGCAAAGAACTTGTTAAAAATAAATTACAGACATTCCTTACAAAAATATTTTTATACCTTTTAATGTAACTAAGTGAATTAATGGACTGCCTAAACTGTTTCTTGGAAATCCTAAATAATATTCTACTACAGCCCACTACCCTACTAGTTTTGTATTTTGGCAGCTCAGAGTTCTGGACTACCTGTATAAATTTTCTTCTGTGAAATTAAGAGTATGTAACATGCTAAAAATAACCTGGAAGTATATTCATTTTGAAGAGGTTATTGTATCTTCACTGCAACAATAGAATTCTTGGCATAGTATTCCACCTACACATGGCACAAATAAATATATATTCAGGGAGGAACAAATGAACTGTGATCTTTGGGTCCTAGGTAACAGAAAAATCTGGCTGCTTTTCAGTAATTTTCATCTTGTTTAGTTAGAAACAGATTCTTTATATATTAATTATTTTCACTTTTAAAATAAGAAAAAAAAAAGCCAGAAACTTCACATAACATTTTTGCTGGGTGTCAAGATGTAATATGCGTATCCTAGAATATATTAGGTAAGGTAAACCACTTCCTCAAAAGCTACTGAAGTTGGTGACTAAGGAATGTTACTCTAATTCTGAAATATTCTGCAGGGCAATTAGATACATGTGCAGTTGTTCCACATTCAGATTTATCAGCCTCTTCATGCTCAGCCTGGTGAAATGGCAATTATGTTTCAGAAGGCCTTGCATGACACTTTCTCCCTCTAGTGAGGGTCAGGATAAACCCATAATTAGAGAAATCCACGTAGGAAACACATGTTTCTGATGTTTGAACATCCCATGTGGACTCTATGCAAAGTCAGTGGTAAGTAGAAAGGTAGTTTTAAAGACAAAGGTTTAGAAGTCTTCACTTTGGTGCATAGTAGTATATATAAGCCTTTGTAAATATAGAACTCTAAAGAAGCCACATAAATAAGCTATTTGCTTGAGATCCAAATTTGGGGAATTATATATTTTGAGAAACCAGGAAAAATCAAGGTCCATTACTATCAAAAAATATTTATTATCTCTGTTGAAAATGTAGCCCATCTTTTGAAAGGAGAATCTTTTTCTGATACCTTCAACCAATAACTATACTTCTTCCATTCTGACAGAAGAGAAATCAACTTTTCATCAAGTACTTATGCCATGTACCAGAAAAAAGCACACATCTATTGCTTTTTCACTTTCTTGATTTGTGTATTAGGTGTGGTCCTTGTAACAGCCTTTCTCTTTTTCCCCTGTAACTGATGTTCAGCGTGGGATTCAGAATGGTATTTTAGCACATGAGGCCCATAACGCTCTGCTCTTTTCCACTCTTCTGAACCCTCTGTGCCCATGAAAGCACTGCTGTGGGGATGGACCCTTCCTGACAATATGTAGAAAATGTCAAGTTTAGAAATTGAGGTGTCTGGGACAAGACTGATAAACCTGGAGAACCTTCTCTTTATAGTAGTGTATGATTCCAGCTAGACACCTCAACTGAATGTGCTGCACAGAGCAATGGGCCTGTCCTTAGCTGTTCACACTGCAGAAGGGCTTATCAATCACAGGGTTAGTCAGCAAGTTCACTGGGATCCTCAAAACCCCCAGTGTTTGTATAAATCAAGCTCGTCATTACCCATCTGATGGTATTTGGTACAGGGCATAATATTTAGCCTTCAAATGAAAAGACATTGAGGGGGGAGGGCAGGCTGAAAAAACATAAACACAAATGAGGGACAGCAGAAAATGAAAGCTCGCCCATGCTTCAGTGATGTTTAAGAAAAGTGCTGAGTTCTAGAGAATATTTGAAATCGTGCTGCACCTTACCTTCAGAAAATTTTAGAAAACCTGAAACCACTGTGATGTTTCTATTAGTAACAGCCCTGCTAAGCAATGGAAGTTGCTTTAAAAAACGCACAAAAATGAATGGCAGGAAGGTTTTTCAGGTGGTTATTTAAAACTGTTTTCCACATTCTTTTTGGGTGGTAGTTGAAATCTTTATTACATTGAAAAGAATCAATGCATTTAGCTTCAGCTTTGCCTGGGAATAGCTACTTTGTACATGGCAGTGTGTATTTCATTTGAATTTCATTCCACACCTGTGTGTAAAGTGTTTGTCCTTATGTTGACTGGTAACTTGCAGAAAACACCGGTGCTAACCTGAGAGTCATTCAGCTGTGTCACCTCTTTACGAGTCTGTCCTTAAGGGCACATTTGTGCACTAAGGTAGAAATGTGATTCATTGCAATAAACCTGAACTTGTGTTCATGTGTGTCATCTCTGTTCCTCCAGGACTATTCCAATGTCTCCTCTACTGACACACATTCTCATTGTGGACAACCTCAGTAGTTAATTTTTAATTGTGTACCATGGTAAACCAGACAGATCTGCAAAAATTTACATTAGCCAAAAACAAAGAGACTTCCAAAGCCTTTGCTCTCTACAATAAGTGGTCACTCAAATCATTTATCCTTTTGCGATGTATGACTTTTTGAGTAACTTGCCCCATTGTGGCAGGCTAGAGATGTAAATCTATTGTCTTCAATACTCTTTTGAAGAACAGAGGTAGTGCAACAAATATTCTTGCTCAAAATATCTCCTTTTTGTGATTGTACTGGATGGCTTCTCTCATTTTTACTTCCCAAACTTGACACAAGGAAAGTTCTGTACAGTCCAGGTAAAGTTTCTTTGAGTTCTGTATCTTTTCCCAAACATCTGGCTCAAGTCAGATGCCTGGAGGAAGCACAGTGACATTTCCCGTGAAAATGAAATCAGTAAAAAGTAGTGTATGTCGTACCAGCACTGTCTGAGAAGGTATTTTCTCAGTGAAGGAAGCGTCTCTGAAATATCACGTGATAAACATGATGCAGTTTCCTCCTTTTTGGAATGGTAAATTTAGGATAATATCTACCAGGAAAAAAAATTAGCCTTCTTACTACAGGTACTTGTAGCAGTGGAAGAGGCATTGAAAATTCTTAGTACCTTCATTGCTTTTAATTTTTTTGTGTAAACTTTTGAGGCTTTTTTGGTTGTTTTGATTGATCTGTGTCTTCAGAGTATATCTTTTGGTATTTTTGCTACTCCCTTCTGTAACACTTTTCCAATAGTCTTTTTTTTTTGGTCACCAATCTACTACTTTCTGCTTAGTTACAGTCATGATTTTCTCCTCTTGTGCTGTATCTCAGGTCTTACCATAAGTCATTCCGTGCAGTGAAATATATTAACAGGTTTTTTGTCCCTAAAATATTCATAATTCATATTAATCTTCTTTTCTAAATCCCTCTCTTTTTTTCCTTCTTTTTCTTTTTTCTTTTTCATTTTTCCCCTATTCTATGCATATTCTTTCTCATCTTTGCCTTATTTGGATTTTAAAATATTTCAGGAAAGCACTTTGTCCTTCTGCAATCTCATTCAAGATCATGCAAAGTTAATAGGATGTATGAATGTTTCATAATAATAATAATAGTAATAATATTCATGGAGATTTGGTTTTTTATAATAACGAAAATTCTGTAGCTGTGTTAATATTCTGTGTTATTGCACCTTTAAATATTGACACTCAGGATCAAACTTTCTGAAATAATATACTTTTCCCCACTTATCTGTATGACCAATATGTTGTCTAAATATATGCCTGGCATTGATTATACTGTGCAATGTGTGCAGACAGACTCCTAAATCTGTATGGTAGCTACCTACATAAATCTTGCTGATACTGCTGTCAGCAGAAGGGCTTATATGTGTGTTACAGGAGTCTGCAAATCAGGCACATAAATACCTGTCCACCCAGGAGTTTTTCTTGCAAAATTAGAGATACAGAAATGGAAGTTTGGATTAATCTGGCATGCTGCAGTAAAGTTGTAAACAAGGAAGACATGCAGCTGCTCTCTGAAGCAGGCGGAATTTTTGTTGCTATCAGACTGTGTGCTGTGAACAAGCAATGGCAGACTAACCAGATTTGTTGATGAGGTTAATCTGTTAAGCAATTGAACATTTGCTGGCATGCTTATTTCATTCAACTGACAAAGAATTTTGCAACTGACAATTACCTAGTTTGGGGAATTTGGGAAGCAGCCCCGGTGCCTTCACCTTCCCTTCAGTTAGGTATCCTAAACACAAGGACTTCCAGCTCCCCAGTTTCCTTTCAGTCCAGGTAATAAGGCTGAGGGAGGTAGACTGTAACTGACTCCTTGCTTTTAAAGATTTGATGTTACTATGTTCTAAATGGCCAGCTGTGTGAAAACCCTGGTTGTGGTGTCATTGGCTTCTGGCCAGCTCATGGGTAGTGGGATTTGTTGCCATGTGAGCAAGCTGAAAAAGTTACTTTTCTGCTTAGATTAGCTGTTGGACAAAATCATATAATTTTTTTACATCTCTTTTCATGAGAAGCAAGGTTGAAGTAGATAGAAACACATACAGGAAGCAGTAAAAAAGAATGTAGCAGAGACTGCAAACTGACGAGAACAGACTGTGCAGATTTGTAAAGATTATTTAAGGAAGGCATTTTAGCAGTCTCTCAGAAAGTCATACTCCACACTTGCAGGTGCACTGGCAGTCAGATTTTTATGTTTGTTTGCTGTGAACAACACTGTCATTATACCAGTATGTATGTCATCCTTTTCAGTTTTGTTACTTCTTTGGTAATAAGTATAAAATAATAATATATCTGATTTCCTAGCTCTATAAAGAATCTGTTGGCACTGTTGTTAGTGTTTTGGATCTTTCTTTTTTTTGGGGGGGGGGGGGGGTAGGGAGGAGTGGGTGTTACCTATGTTATCACTCAAATGTCTTTTTCTTTACACAGATATCACTAATTTTCCTTTGAGGAGATCAGTTGACTTATTACCTGACTCTTATTTTCATTGCAAAAACCCTTCTTTTTTAAGCAGCATAGTGTTCAACAGCCTTGTGTTTCTTTTGGCAGGTTTCTAGAAGGTTTTATTTTTATCTGCTTTAAATGTATATTTTGTAAGTGTTTAAACAATAGGTTATGTAAATAACACATGGGGTAGTACATGTTTGATAAACACATGAGGTTGCACACACACACATCAATTTTTCATGGACTTACTGTTGTCCAACTGCAGTTCCCAGGGATACTGTTAGAGTTTACTGTTAGTTTGAGGCATTTCTTTAAAGAAATCTGTTTTATTAAATTGTCAATAAGATGAAGATAGCATTTTTCTCATACTTGCTTAAATTGTCTAAACTGAACAACAGGATTTACAGTAAAGAAACTGAGGTTCAGTGTTGTGCCTCAACACTGATAATTGATCTTCTTTATTTACTTCCTCCTGCCCTCTTAACCACTTGAAGATAGGCCTTTAATTACATGTCTAAAACCATAAGCGTTTACTGCCTTTCTTTTCTTGTTCCCGTTAGCCACTATTGCTTGTAATTTAGATTTCTTTATTAATCCTGACCACTCTTTTCATACCTCTTCATTTACAACTCCTCTAGCACTGTCTGTGTAAATTACTGTGCCATTCCATACTACTGTTCTCTGCTGAGAATGAAATCCTGACCCCCAGTGAAATCAGTGGCAAGTACAGCAGCTTTGCTAAGCACACAGTTACATCCTACCAATGCTGTATCCTGTCATCCTTTGATTTGACACACAATATCCTATGTCAGGATTTTAGACCAGAACATTTATTATTAAAAGCAAGGAGTCTGCCGTTTGCTCTGTGATTCTGTAATGTTGCGGGGTCGCCCCGTGTCTCACAGCTGCGGGCAGCCCTGGGCACCACGGCAACACTGTGTNAAAAACTTTCATAGAAGTTGGAGCAAATTTTATTGTATAACTGAAGTCAAATCAAATTACTGTCCTTTCCAGAAAGAGCAGCCAGCACAGATGACTCCTTTTTATGTAAACCAGGCCTCGAATAACACTGGGCAACACACACACAAACCCTGCAGAGCTCAGCTACCAAAATTCACTTATTAATTTTTTTGTCATGCTATGATGTCAGACTGAATTGTAAATATACATCTTCTCTATTTTTGTGCTTGGTATTTAAGACAGCTACTGAGAAAGATAAAACTAGTATATGAACAGACTTTGACAGTATCACATTTTATCAATAAAAAGTACTGTGGCCCATTTTATGTGTTGTGCAAGCTCCAGAGAGCTGTTAAAGGGCCATAGGTTTTTGAGTAGCTATTTTCATAGTAAGATAAAAATAGGGCATGAGCATCTTTAGAAAAGAATCAAAATATTCCTGTCTACTAATTGAGATTCTCAGTCTGGTAAGACTTTTTTAATATAAAGAAGCTATTTATGTCAATAAGACACCTTTGAAATAAAATGTTACTCAACATAACCAGTAATAGAGAAAACAGTGTCAGAGTCTTGCCCACAATTAATGTTTACAATGAAGAAAAGTAAGTCTTTCATTTGCAGTTTTGAAAAAGGTATGTATTTTCAATATTCTATAGTATTTTTGTTGCTATATTTTCTGATACATGTAATGATGTATCACTGTGCTGTTATATCTCCCTATGTCTTATATATGATTCTGGCCAAATATACATATATTTTTCAATATAGTTTTCTTCTAGCTTCCTAGTTTATTGTTAAAATTAAAAAAAAAAAAAAACACCAAAAAAACCCCAAAAAAACAATAACAAAAAAACCCCCTGAACATCTATCATGCACAATACTGTCAGCAGAACTTTATTTTTTGTTTACTATTGCAGTCACTTACTAGCCCTTCTTTTTAGCATTGAAACAAGTAAGTTATATGAGTAGACCCAATTAGATGCTCATTGATAGAATGCTAAAGGTATAAGAAAGTACAAAATAGAAGTAAAAAGCAACTGACTTTCATGAATTGTAACTAACAGTTCTGAAATTTATTTTGTATAGAGGTGGATTCTCATTTCTCTTGTTTCAGTCTGAAGAGATAGACAATATATGTATTTCTTGTATACATATGTGTGGGTTTTATGTCTATATCTGCCTGTCTGTTGATCTGATTCTTTTCTTTCTACTTCCTGCAGCCCAGGGTACCTGCACTAACCACCTGCATTTGTAATGCTACTCTGTTAAAGATTTAATTACCTGTATGTAGTTGCTGTTTCTCAGACTGTTTCAGGCTATAATTACCTGAAACTTAAATAGCATTGCTCTGTGTGTGCATGCCTGTGTTGTGAGTGCACATGCGCAATGGAGGGATTCAACCTAGAGCAATATAATGATTAGCAGCTAGGTCTGATCTTTACCTACCTCAGTAGCTATTCAAAATAAATATGGCAGAAATATAATATTAATTACTATTTACTTTTCTAATATCTGCTTTATGTACTTTATATCTGTTATCTGCAATCATGAAAAATAGTGGGTTCTGTAAAGCCTAACTGAATTATTTTCTAGAAGTTTTCTGCAGAAGATGGTCATGATAGAATTACTTTAAAATAGGTAATCAAATTATGTAGCCATTATGATACCTTATTTTTTTAATAATCCAAATATTATGTCAGAAGCATGCCACTTTTTTTTTTTTTT
>VXBB01022886.1:252553-269595 GCA_013399915.1 Illadopsis cleaveri
TGGTGAGGGTGAAGGAATGATCAATCACCTGGTGGTTTTACAGTGAGAAAGTTGTCTCTGTGTTTATGAACTGATAAGATGAATTCCATCAAGAAGTCATTGGAATTGGAAGAAACATCTAGAAATCACCTAGTTGCTGTAGTTACTTGAGACTGCTTCTTGTTAGATTTTGCCTATCTTAAGAGGAAAAAAAGACTCCATATCTTCCTTCTTGTGTTTGACTACTTCAGAGTTTAAAAAAAGCGGGTTAGTTTATTTTTTCCAACAGTTAAGTGGAATTTTGTGTATTTCATTTTGCAACTTTTGCTGCTTGTGCTGTTTTCAGCTGGGACAGAGTTCTTTTTTTTTTTTTTTTTTTTTTTTTTTTTTTTTTTTTTTTTTTTTTAATAGTAGCTGGTAAAGTGCTGCGGCTTTAGGATTTAGAATTTGAATAATGTTGATTACAACACTGGTGTTCTCCTAGCCACCACTGAGAAGAGTCTGACTCTGCCATCTTTATTCCTTTCATCAGGTACTTATACACATTGATCAGATTCCCTTGATAATTTGCTTCCCCAGGCTGAAAGTCACAGCTCTCTCAATCTTCCCTCATGAAAAAAAATGGGTTTCCTAATCATCTGGGTTGGCCATTTGCTGCACTTACACCAGAAAATGTATTACCCCCCTTTTGTACAGAGGTACACAGACCTTAACACAGGCCTTAAGAGTTGTCTCCCAAGGGCTGAGCAGAGAGAAGGGTTCACCTCCCTCAGACTGCTGCTGATACTTGTAGCAGGATGCCACACACAAAGAACGAGGCAGGCAGCAGCAGATGAAGGGCAAGCTAATCATACTTTATTCTAAATTCTTCTATATTCTAAATTCCAAATCTGACTCCAATCCTTACATACAGTTTGTACAGAGGCCAAGAGATTGGTCGCTCAGGTTGCCACCTCTTTGACCTGGATGGTGAACACCACCATCAATCACATTCTCCTCCCAAAGGAGAAATATGAAAAACAATCTAAAAATATACATTGTTTATGTTGAGCTGTGTGAGAAAACAGGACTGCAAAGTCCAACATTCACAAGCTAGAAAACTGAGGGCAACAGATACTCCCAATAATGCAGAGAAGGATGGATGCTGTTGACGGTCTTTGTTGCAAAGGCATATCACCAGATCATGTTCTGCTCGGTGTCCACCAGGACATCCAGATCCCTTTCTGCAAGCTGGCTTTCCAACCAGTCAGCCCCAGCCTATAGTGTTTGGTGGAGTTATTTGTCCCCAGGTCCTGGCTGTTCTTTTACCAGGACTTTGCACATCTCTTTGTTGAACTGTGTGAGGTTCCAGTCAGCCAATTTCTCCAACCTGTTGAGTTGATATGAATGGCAGCACACCCACCTGATGCTATTCTTTATCATAATCAAACTTACTGAGAGTGCCTTCTGGACAATTATCCGGGTCATTATGAAGAGGTTAGACAGTAGCAAATGCCTTATCAATGCCTAGGGACACCACTAGTGACTGGCTTCCAGATGAACCATGTGCCATTTGACAAAATCCTTTGAGCCCAGAAGTTGAGAGAGCTGTCAACTCTCCCCCCTTGCTGTCCATTTATCTGGTATGTACTTAATCAATTTGTCTGTGAGAATGTTATGGGAGATTTTACTGAAAGTTTTACTAAAATCAGAATAAATATATCCACTGCTCTCCTCTATTCCACTGGTCCAGTCCTGTCATCAAAGGTTATCAGACGGTTAAGCATGATTTTCCCTCTGTAAATCCACTTTCCTGTACTTGGTACTGAAAGCTGTTCCATTTCATGACATGCTGCCTGCTCCACCACCTATACAGAGATGGAGGTGAGGCCTACTGGCCAGTGATTCCCTGGACACCTTTTTTCATTTGACCTTCCTGCTGATGGCTGTTACAGTTGCTTTCTCCCTGTCCCTGGCTATCTCTCCTAACTGTCATGACATTTACATCACATCTGAGAGTGGCCTTGTTAGCGTTGAAACACATAATCACAGAATGATTATAGGCAGGTGCTTTTATTGAAGACCTCTGGGAATCAGGGGTACAGGGTACAAACCCAAGTCTGACTCCAACATGGATTCGAGATGGACATGTTTTTATACCCTTTTGTTATGTAACTATATATATTAATTATTAAACTTATATGTTCTATTGAATATATTGCTCTTATCCAAGCATGAATTCTTGTAGTTTCTATCAGCCCCCCCCCAAATATAATTTCTCATGATTCTTGTTTAAGATAGTAATCATATTCCATCACCAATCAATCATTACAATTAACAATCACATCATTTATCATATGATGATTATCCAAGTGCAATTTCACATGATCTAGTAAAGACAAAACCTAACCCTTGTTTCCAAGGCCTATGTAAAATTGGTTCCCTTTCCAGGCCCATCCAGGCCCAACCTTTCTTTCCACCTCCCCTGAATCTATTGTATACAATTCCCATGATTTTTAGGAACATTTTAACCTTATGCTATCAGCCTCACAGTGACATCAGCCATACCTTAACCAGATGCTGTATCCCTGAGGGTTAATCTTCCCTGCTCTAGACTTTCCCAGGGGTCACCACCTAAGCCATGTTGTTGCAGGTGTTGCTGTGGTCAAATTTTCATGAAGGTAAGATTGTTTCAGACCATTCCTGGATGGAAGGTTTCCCTAGATAGTGGGTAATATAATATTGCCCCATTTCCTGATGGTGTTAATTGAATATAACTACGCAAATATGTCCTTTAAAACCTCATACAGATTGATAATGATGATTGAAACATTTCTTTCTGGTTGGAACTATGTCTAACCCCCAGAAGGAGCATTTGGAAATACTAAAGGTGATGAAATGCTGCATATCACACTTCCTGGACAGATTTATCTAATTCTCGCTTACATCTAAGATGACATGGAAAAAAAAAAAAAGAAAAAAAAAAAGAAAAAATTGCAGATACTTTAGTGTATCCATTTATTACAAGTTGGTAAAACAAATTTATGGTCGTGGAAACAGGATAAATATTTTAATAAGCCTCAGCACAGCACTGATTTAAAGTAATCTGATAAAAATAATTAAGGAAGAGGAGACTTTAGGTAATACACTCAGCAGGAATACTTGTGTCATTCTTAGTAGTTGGCAGACCCTTCAGTGTGAGGTGGCTAACTTGATACTCCAGGTGTTGTGATTTATGTTTGTCATGCTGTGCGTCTTTGGGAATTGAAATATTCATCTATGTCACTGAACCAACAGAGATGGATTTTTCTCATTAACTGAATCCCAACAAGATAATCATTGTAGACTTGAAATGGATCTGTATATTTGAAGTTTATTATTCATTCCACCTAGGAAAAGCCTTTAGCTAATCATATTTTAATGACCTAAGAGACTTCAAGGGAATTATAATTAATATTCAGAAAGTAGCTGTATTTTCTTCTGGAATGTGCAGTTTAATTAAAGGGAGCAAGCTGAAAAACAAAACAGTTTTAAAAAGGTTATTTTCAATTGAAATCTCTTAGTGGAGAGAGTTATCTCAATAAAAAGAAAGTAGTTGTTTCTAAAAGTTGAATAAAGAATCATTAAAACCTTTCAGCTTCTGAAAATAATTTTTGGTTTTATATATATGTATTATGTACATATATATATATATTTCCCACAGTCCCAATGTTATGAAGTTAAAGGATTAGAAAATGTGAGACTACTTTTCACTCGGTTTGTAAGAAAATGATTCATGATTATACAGATTTTAATAAAGAACTACTTTCTTTCACATGAGTTATTAATGGAGTTGTGAAAGGTATTCCTATACGGTTGATACTCTAAATATACCTTTTTTAAAAAAGCTGTTTCTTGTATCTAGTATCTTGTATCTTGTATCACTCTAGGTTTGTATTCCCACAGTGGAGCCCATCTTCACTTTATCATACCATGCAATGGACCCAACCTCTGAACTCTTGGCATGAGCTGTGTCTGTAATTTGAAGTTCCCAGCTGCATTATTCTGGACCTTAGTTGATTGACCAGCAGTGGAAGGCATAACTACTCCAGGACTGATGCCGTGCCAATGGAGCTGCATTTCTATAGAAATCAGAGGTTGTATTTTCCCAGTTCACTGGACTATGTAGACTCCAACAGCTTGAATTTATATTAGCATTGGATTTAATCTGTGTTCTACTGTGCAATACAAAAATGAATAAGAGGGTGACTACACTGAATACTCAGCTTGGTGAAATTAGAATGATGATCTGACTTTAGCTGCTGTATATATAAAACCTGACAACTGTTAGCTACCTGATATATATTTATGTAATTTTATATTCTTTATGGTATAGAACTCAGAGGAATTCCACCAAATATCTGGTCTCATTTCTGACTATGAAATCATTTTCACCTAATGTTGAAATTGCTGGAGGGAAGAAATGTTAGTTAATCTTAGGTTACTGAGGGGTCTTATCCTAAATTTGAGAGAAAAAAAAATGTGGTTGGTAGAAAATAGATTTACCCATAAAAATTCTACATAGTTTTCACAATTTAGTTTACATTTAGAGGAACATGATTCCAAATGTATCAGTCATTGTAGTTCCGGATAATCTCTTAGAGGTAACAAAACTAGATCTGTGATACCGAGCTTTTAACAACCGTTTAGTAAAAATTTTCAACCATGTTAGGAATTGTGTAACGCAATTATGACTGGACATGACTGGACATTTTTGGCTGAGAAAAACATGGGTGAAAAGAGCTCAAGGATGTGTACCAGTATTCAGTATAATTTAGTGTTGCTTAATATTCTGTACGACTGCTGCATTGTTTACAGGCTGACATGCATTGAAAGCTCCAATGACAGATGGAAATATACTTCTTAAAAGCCAAGTAATTAAAGTGTTGTCCTTTTTATCCTTTTTAAACCTTGTCTAGAAATGTTGCTTTTTGTGATATAAATGGTTATAACATGCTTAGTCAAAGGAAAGAATCAGCTTCCTGTAAAATGCTGGCATCTTCCATTTTTTCACCTAGAGTGTTTGGTGATATAATTCACATCTCAAATATGGGGCTTACATATGGAGTCTGGGGGTTGCATAGGTCTTGTTCATAGTGCAGTGATGTGTTTAGTCATTGATTTAATAGAATACAGTTGATAACAGTGTCTTCTACATAGGATTTTCAGGCAGGGACCACATCTTTAAAAACTTCAGCGATGTAAATTCTTGTTGCAGTGTGGTTGCCTGAGCTGAGACATAATGTATACTTTCACTCAGTTATTAAGAATTGGTTTGGGAATCTCAGCCCAGGTCTGTATAGATATCTATACCAGTGTAGCTGCACTTGAAATCTGCAAAGATCTGCTGTAACAATCTGCTATGATATAAATTTTGGTGTTTGTCATTTTTCCTTTTTTTATGCTCACTAAAACATTTTTTGTGCTCACTAAAACATTATGCATGGCATGAGTATCCTTACAGCTACACAGTCTGTGTATTTAATTTCCTACCAATATATTACAGTCTCAACTTCTCATGCTTTTCAAATGAACTATACTAACTTCATCTATTTCTCAGTGTAGCATACTCTGGCTCAAGTGAATAGTTGCAAATAATTCCAAAGAGGTTTAGAGTATAGTTTAGTTTACAGAGAGTTGTGGTAGACCCAGAAGTCCTTCATAGAATTTAAAAGAACTCAAAGAGTTGTGTTGCTACATACTGTGGAAATCACATCTAGGAAAGTGAATACATAACTGAGTTACGCATCTTGAATAACTTTTTTTTTTATTCCTGAGTTTGTGCAATTTTCTTACAATTTCCCTGGTATGAAACAATTTTTTTCTTACCAAAACCTGTTTTTTTTTTACTGTATTGGAGTTTCTTATTTGCAAAACAAAACAAAACACAACAAAAACAACAACAACAAAAAAAAAACAAAAAAACCACCAAAAAACAATAACAACAAAAACTCAAACAAACAAACAACAACAACAAAAAAAACCCCAAAACCAAACAATAAAAACCCCACCTTTTTTTCTCCATATGATTTTTTTTAAATATATGAGTTATCTAAATTACTGTAATTCATATTCATTAGAACTAAATTAAATCTAAATTACTGTAAGTCATATTCATAGAGGACTTTGGATGGTGAAGTGAACAATCTTAGAATTAATTCCTGTGGTATCTATTCTATTCTTTTTTATCTTTTAGCTTCTTTCTTTCTACACACTTCTCATGCTTACTAAGAATCAAATTCTGTCACGTGAATGCCCTAGGATATGTCACAATTAGAGGGGAATAGATGATCATTAAGATCCCTTTCAATCCTTAACATCCTATTTTTCTATGATTATTTTCAGGTTTTCATGTTTATTACCAGAAGCCTAGAAATATTTAAAATGAGTATTTTAACTATTCTATATGTTCATTATTTTACTGTATTAAGAGATACACAATGTCGATATAACGATATGATGACATATTGTGCTTTTAAAATTTTTTGAAGTGTATCCTTTGGCATGAGAAATTTAATTTCCTACCAGCTTAAAAGAGTTGATATAAAATAACTTTTTTTCACATAGAATGGGTAAAGTTGTAAGGGACCACTGTGGTCCAGCCTCCCTGTCCAAGTGGGACCATCCTAGAGCACATTGAACAGAATTAAGTCTAGAGTGTTCTTGAATATCTCTGGTGAGGGAGACTCCTCAACCTCTCTGGGCACTGGCAGCCACACAGTAAAGAAGATCTTCCTCACAGGTGGAATTTCCTGTGCCTGTTTCTGCCTTTTTCCTTCCCATTGCTCAGCATCATTGAAAAGAGCCTGACTCCATCTTCTTGGCAGCCTCCCTTATTTACACTAAGACCTCCTCTCAGTCATTGCTTCTCAAGACTGAACAGGCTCATTTTTGTAGCATTCCACTGGACCTTCTCCAGGAGCTCCATGTCTCTCTTGCACTGAGGAGCCCAGAACTGCACACTGCACCCCAAATGTGCCTCACTAGAGCACATTAAATGGGTAGAACCACCTCCCTCAGCCTGCTGGCAAGCATTATTCCTAATACATCTCAGGATTACATTGACCTTCTTGGCCACAAGGACACACTGCTGGCTCATGGACAGCTTGTTGTCCACAAGGACCCCCAGGTCCTTCTCCACAGAGCTGTTTTCCAGCCCCCAGCCCATCCTGGTTCCTCAGGGGTGGAGCCCTGCACTTGTTTTTGTTGAATTTCAGAAGGTTCTTTCCTACCATCTCTCTCTGCCCTCTCTACCATCTCATCTCTGCAACCTGTCAAGGTCCTTCTAAAAGGCTGCACAGCCCTCTGGGGTATTGGCCACTCCTCCCAGCTTTCTTTCCTTTTTTTTGTGTAGTATTTAGACTGTGAATTATTCATATATTGTTTTGTTCCTCATTATTATTTTCATTTATATATTTGATCTTATTTTCCATCACTGTGATCTGTGAACTGAGAAAAAAGCATGACTAGATTTGATTCTCAACATTATGCAAGTCCACTATCCTTATAAAAAAATCTTTATCCTGCAGGTATCTTCATGCATAAACCTCCTGATAAAAATAAAAATGCTATCTCACAAAAGTTATTTAAAAGCAACTGCCTGATAATCATTCATACTCCCATTTGATGAGGTGAAGGAAACCTGGAGATGCACAAATCTTTGTAAACAGCATAGATGCATGCACTTTAATTTAAACCACACAAATAAACAAACAAATAAACAAAAATTCAATGCCTCAAAGTCCTTTCCTGCTGTCATACCTGACAGGGTACAAATGAGTATTGGAAAAATATTTATTCATTTGCTTTCTCCAGGTGACAATTCTTTTCTGAAAGGAAAGCATTGAGAAACTGTATGTTGAAGACTCACTGATATTTTTGTATCTGCAGAGAGACAAGTAGGTTGTAGGTTTTTGAGCCACCTTTCTTTCCATTTAAGGTTTTACCTGATCACTGATCTGGGGATATGTCTGAATGCAGTAATGGTCTATTACACTTTTACATGCTACATTAAGGTGTATGTTATGAAAGTTCTGCACTGAACCATCAAATGAGAGAGCATCTCCCTATTATATAATGCTATGAAACACTGGCCTCTGCAATTATATAGAGAATATGACCTTGTGCAGGAGAGCATTTTGATTTGCATATGTACAGAAATTCAGTGTAAGGGAATAGATTTCAGCATTCAGTGATATTGCCTAATGAAAGATGGCCCTAGCTGCTGCTGTATGTAAGGAAGCACAAAATTAATTTTTTATCCACTTCTAGAAAGATGAGCAGTGAGCTGTAGCAAGACATATATTGTTCTTTTATTGCTACAATACAAGCTTTTTGTCAGAACATTTTTTCCTATATATTTTTATGGCAAATTAAAAGTGTGATTCTTAAAATGCTAATACAGAAGAGATGAAAATAAAAAAATAATTACTTGGGGAGAAAAAAAAAATGAAGCATCAAATCCTGAAGGATATTAAACACATAATTGGGGTGTAGAAAATTTGGGTGAGAGTTTGTAGCTTCCTGACAAAAATAAAAGATGGCTTAATGGGTTCTCAGGAATTGATACCTAACTGTAATCTTTTTATTCAAAACAATCAAAAATTAAACTGTTGTAAAAGTCCTTAGATTATATTGGTAAGTAATTAAATCACAGATTTGCATCGTTTCTTTTGATTTTGAGCTATTGTCACAAAAGATGTGAAAAATGATGCTCAGTACTTGAAAGAACCAATAATAATGGATTCATGAATCCCCATTAGCTCAGAAGTATCTAATAAACCAACAAGCAGCTAAGCAAAGAGCCAGAATTCTACAGAAATTGGGGAGTAAAACTCTAACATTAACTTTGGGTTTAAATCTTTTTTTTTTTTTTTTTCCCCAAAAGTATCATGTGAAAAGGGTAGATTTACTCTAACCCTTACTGTTTGGTTGTTCTGTCAGAGCCACAGGAAATCTGAGACTCTTCTGCCCTACCAGTCTGTCATTGCCCTGTTATGGGGAGCCTTCACTGAGCACTTCACTGGATTGGAGGGCATCTCAACCAACTTGTTCAGGATCACACTTCAAACAGAGAGAGCCCCTCCTGAGTCTCCACAGCTTTACCCACTGCCAGAGACTGTCAGTGCTCTGGAAGGACTCACATTAACAGTTTACAGAATAACACTCCTGATTAATAAAACTGTGACAGGTCAAAGACTGCTGGTGATAGCACCCGACTACAAAAACATATTCAAAGTGAAGCAGTAACAAGAGCTAATCCCTAAAAAAAGCTAACACAAGATAATCATTCAGCACACATATAGTACGGTTCATGTTCCCATGGGGAAAAAGACAGGTTCAGCCCATTCTTACCTTACTTTATGCTCTTTATTTGTGTTTACGGACAGCTTGAGTTATTTTAGTCATACACTTTACTCAGTGAGGGATGGCTGGGCCTTGGGGGTGGGTATCTCTGTATAATATCTGAGATAACCCTGGGATGGGAACATACAACACTCCAAGGAGAATGATTTCATCACGGTTGCTGATTCAGCAGCAGGACGTTTTCCTTTATCTTCCTTGGTTTTCAGCTGCTGCGCAGCTTATCAGGCAAAAGGTACCACCGAGTTGCCCCCTCTGCATGGGTTTCAACAGAGTGTGGACACGGTGTTTCTGCTCCATTCTACCCTCTGTTTAGTCCTCCAGAGATTGTATTGTGTGTCAGATATGTTGACCGTGTTCTTCCCAGAGAGGAGCGATTGTAGTTTCCCCTATAATTGTTGTACGACTCTTTTTACCCCCAGTTATTTTTCCACAAAAGGCCTCTCAATAGACTTTTCCAAAATAATAGTGCTTGTGTATTCAATATCATTATCAAGAGGGGAAAAAAAGAATACAGATAGGGTGGCAATCTGATTCCAGCCACAATGATCTTTAAATTACTTGGGATAGATAAGCTGGAACACAGACACTACTGATTTCAAATAACGGTGCCTTGTGAGACTTAATTTTGGTTATTTTTAATAGCAATTAATAAAGTAAATCGTACACCATCAGTTTACATCAGGAAGTCTCCTTGATATCTATTGACATCACATTCTCTTCTATAGAATGATGTGATACACTAGTGATTTACACAGAATTCAGTCATTTTGTTGGTAAACATTAACCAGGATGATTTCTCTTTTTTCATAGCCTGAATTAAGTTGTTAATCAAAAAAATTGCAGAGAAGGGAAAGGGAAAACAAGAGGCTAAGGGCTCCTTCCTTTCCTTTATTTCATAGTCCTTGACTCAAGTGGGAATTAGAGATTTAATATTCTATAAAGTTCCCACAGGATAAAAATGAAACTCAGATCTTGACTCAGTTCTGATTTCTAAATGCTTGGAAAAGAATGAGAGGTGTTACAAGAAGAAATATTTCTAGACAGAGAAGCATCCACAAATATTCATTATAATAATTTTATCATCTTTGATTATGGTATAAAGGGATAGACCATAAAGAGTAAATCATAAAGTAGGTGTAAGAAGAGGTTGAACTGAGCTCTGAGTTAATGTAAAGTGAAATTATTGGTTTGTGATACACATATGGATTCAGAGCTTAATGCCACAATGAAAATGACAATGGTAGCCATTTGCTAAAGGCTGGTTGTTTTATGGACAGTGTTTCTGTACAAAGCCTCTACAATGAAGAGGAAGAATTTGTGTACTCAGATTTTCTTCATTCGGGTGCAAGTTTTCCAGCTTTGAGATGCCACTTATAGCTATCCATTCTGAAAGAAACAGTCATGAGACACAGTAATGGTTTTGCTGACTTGTTTTTTTTTTTTAATTTACCTTGACTTTTCTTTTTCTGTTCCCTCAAGTGAACAGCTCATCCAGTAGACTGTGTTCAATGCCTGACAGTAACAGATGTGATCCACACCCAAGGAATCCTGACAACACCAGCAGCAAGGCAACAATCTTGATGGGATCATGGTGGTGTGGTAGGATGACTCCCACAACTAGAGTATTGAGTGGAGGGATACAAGATCTCTAGGAAGGACAGGGCAGAAGGAGCCCACAAGTCAAAACTGTGTCCTTGAACACAAGGGGTTACACCAGGTGACCTCAAGGGTTCCCTTCCATCCTCACAAATTTTGTGATTCTGTGATACCAATAGGCATTAATCTTTTTTCCTACAAACATACCTCAGAGCTTATCATAAGCTTATTTTTATTCTGCTGTTGTGTTAGCAGTATCAATATCTTATTTTGAGAGGTGTTTGCTGTTCAGGGGTTTTTTATAGCTGTTTTTACAGTTAGAGTAAAAAGTGCAGAGAAGGTGTAAAACTATCTAGACTACTCACTGACAGAACACTTTGGCATTATGAAATTCACTGCTATGGTTCTTTAGAGCAACAGCAGATGTCTTGATGAACCTAATATTTTAAAATAATTACACCATTAAAATTATTTTGAGACTTTGTACCTTCTGCTTTTGCTAAGTGTAAAATTGGAGCCTAAGAGAAATGGAGCTATTCTCCTGCATAAGAATTTGTTCCTGAATCCTGTGTAAAAATACCTCCTAAAGTGCTGTGAAATTTGAGGTCCAGTGTACATTCAGCCACTAATGGGCATATAGGTCACATGCAACTATGGGTAAACCTATAGGTTTCTATCTTTTGAGACTTAAATTTTGAGCTTTGAACACATGATTTGTATGTGTCCTGTAGTCTGTGCATTTCTGAAATTTTTTTGGTGTATTTCAATTTTTCACTAGAAAAAGCCTTTGCTTTCATTGCCATTCAGTAGTGACTGTAGTCAAACATCTGGGGCAGAATTAAGGTTGACTCTTTTTTGCTGCTATTTTTAAGCTGATTAGTGTAATTTTTTTTAATTTCCTTTTTTTCAACCTGAACTATTGAGTGAGTTTAGAACTATATTAAGGGTAAGCTGAATAGGGTTTTTAATTTAGCTACTTTTCTTCATCTTGTTATGTAGACCAGGTTGCTATATTTTATATGCCTGTATTGTTCAAGATCAGGTGAGCAAACAATGCAAGTAATAACTTGTAGGTGCTTAGGATCACCATTAAAAGTTAAGGGAGTTTTATCCGTCATCCTTACATTTTATGATCATTGTCTCATGACTTCAGAGCCTGAGTTTCTTAAAAAACCGTGATAAGTCACCCTAAAATTATAGCATGGACAGTATTGCGCTAATGTGAAACAGATTCTGAGCTATGCAATGACTGTAATTGAAGAATTCAGAATGTTCTTTTTCTTTCTCTGATACTGTTATGAATTGTATTATATATCTAAGTTTATTTTAAAGAAATTATAGAAGAGGAAATACTGAAGGTATTGGTAAATAGAGATTCTGCTTTTTTAACTGCAAATAATCTCTTCGGAAAGAATCAGTCAGCTATCCTGAGTTTGATATGGATTTTCTGTCTTGTATCAAATGATACAAATTATATTATTGCATTGATACAGGATTTGAAATTTCTCCCATGTCTTCCAGGCATGCATACATCTTCAGTTCTACTGAGACATTTTTCTTTTCTGTGTGTACCTCAGCAGCTGTGTGCAGACACAGACTCCTCCATCTGCACTGAGAACCATTCAGATGTGTCAGCTCTCATGTGAACTGAACAATCACATACATGTGTGCTTCCCACTGCAATGCTGCTGCTGATCTGAAAGGGGAGGTAAGGCCTTGGAATCCTTCCCAACTTTTGTGTCTGCACAGTTTCTCCTTTTCTAGATATTTATCCTTCATGTCAAGAACTTCTCAGTATTACCTGCTAACCACAGAGGCTTAAAACCTACTAAGTACAAACCCACAATGCACGGCAATCCACTGCCATCTTAAAAATACCAACAATTCATTTTCTTAAAATTTCATGCCAGAAGATTACCTATTTAACTGCATATTCTCCCCTTACTCATCTTTACTGTTCATGAACTTGTAAAATCCAGTCTTAAAATGATTAACCTCTGAGACAATGAGCTTTTCAAGAAGTTTGAACCTCTGATGGTTATAAAACTACTAATACCCCATCTAGCCACACTAACCATAGTATGGTACATTATCACCCAAAAAAATCCTCGGTACAACTCTTTGAACCATAGAAAAATTACAGCTACAGTAAGTAGTGGAAGCTGACTCTTACTGAATACAAAAAAGCTTAGTAATCCTAATTAATGTAAATAGAACTCATATCCTAGTCAGTAACTAAATGTTACTACAGCTTTTGTATTACTAACACAAATAATGAGACTGTTTTAACATCATGTTTTTACCCGAATAAGTCTAGAATGTCTTCTCCACACCAACCTACTTTAAATAAATCTTGTATTTTTCAATTTCTATCAGATGTCGGTAAAGGACTATCCAGGAGGCATTTCAGTGCTTTGTAGATAAGTACACCTAGTTACCCATTGCTGAATGCCTCTCAGTTTTTGCATGTTAGAAATTAATTTGGGTCTTTTTCGGTCAAGTCATAATAATCACCTGCAATAGTAGAATCAACCAATACTGCCTTTCTCATCTTAGGACATGGATTTTTCTTAGTCTCCAAGTGCAAGACATTTTCTGTTGGAGGTTTGGGGTTTTTGTGTGCGAGTTTTTTTTTTTTTGTTTGTATGTTTGTTTGGTTTTATCTCCAGAGAAATCTAATTACTCCTGAAGGACAGTAATTCCGTTTTCAGTAGTGATACTGCCTCTGAAACTTCCTCTGAAATTTGTCTTGCTAGAATTCCTCATATTACTGTTACCAGTGAAAATAATAAATGAGATCAGTATCAAGGTCTGTTATTAAAGAACACCTTTGGCATCTCTCATGTGATAACCTACCTTTCAATGGAAGACTTTTTTTCTGTTGTTGGGGTTTTTTTTTGGTGAGTTTGGAGGTTTTTGTTGTTGTTAATTTTCTTTTTATGTAAAATTTCTTGCTGTAAGTCAGTTCTATAAAACCTGATCTTTTCTGAATTAAAAAACAATTTCCCATGAAGCATTTCTATCAAAGATTCTGCTTAAATTTAGATAATTACATGGATGCATTTCAATTGTTTGAGAAGAGTGATAAAACAACAAAGGGACATTTTCATATTTGAAAAAAATAGTTGATTTTTGTTCACTTCTCTCCATGTACAATTACATTTTGTTTGTAGTTTCCTTTCTGAGTTGTTTCTGGACAGTAGTCAAGCAGGATTGTAGTAGTTGAGACATTTTTATTTCCTTTTTTTCCCCTATACATCTTACAGTAAGAAGTGTAGTAGGCTATTTGTTAGTCCCAGGTTACAACCCCTACATGAATAATTAATTGAATATATATCCCAGTTTGTGGATTTTAATTCCTTTTAGTTTTAACAGAGAAAGCTTGCTTCTACAACTGGTGCAGTCATTTCCATTACCTCTGATAACTAATTTTGTATTATTTTAAATTCCTTAGAAAACTGAAGTTCAAATCTGCTTATGGATATTTGTGTTTCTGACTTTGATTTGTGTAATTCATTAATCCTTTATCCATATGTTTATAGATATTTTCACTTTTAAAATTCTGGCTTTTCTGTTTATTTATCCAAGCAGACTGTCTGTCTTCTGATTTTCTCTTCTCTTTGTGAGGACTCCAGATATTCTACTTCTATTTAAATTTAAAGTACCTCTACTTTAAACTTTAAAGTACCTCTAAAGTACCTCTACTTCCACATTCAAATCTTTCTGTTCTTCTGTTGACTTTATTCATTGTCATCCTAATTTTTCTGTCTGCCATGCTAATAAACTCAGTTCCTTAGTTTTTTATCTGTTTCTTTCTTTGGTGTCAATTTGAAACAAAATAAATTATCTTGAGATCTCTCGACCAAAAGGTGAATGTTTCTTTTCACAGCATCTTGAGTGTTTACCCGGGCAGAACAGGTGAATTGACTTAGGAATTTATTATTTATTTATATCAAAGCAAGCCTGAGAATTACCACTGTGAATTGATACAGTTTGGAAGAAAAATGTTAAGAAATCAGTGGGAATCATAAAAGTAACACTACTTTATATATCTCACATAAACATACAAAACCAAATTAACCATTTTCCAGCTCTGATGTAGGAGAAATATTAGCATATACCAGAGAAGTATTCCCCAAAAGAGAGGGTTTTTAAAAAAATTATGGGGAATATTATCTTCATTTAATCAAACATTTTTGTGAGCACACAGTACCACACCGTGACTTTTAATATTAATCCCATCCTTTCTAAACTGATGATTCTTTCATCCATCTCTATCCCAGTTACAGATGATCTTGTTTTGCATTCCTACTATGACTTTATTGAATGGTTTCGCGTCTTTCACACATGTATTTGAAAGAAGTTTTTTAACAGTGTCGAACTCAATGTGTTAGCAAACATCTGTTTGAGTTGTTTCCCTTTGCCTCATCATTGTTTTCAACTGGATGTAGAGTTAATTTGCTGGCTGAAATTTCTTACAGAGTTATGCTCATAATAACAGAAGGTTTATCTTTTTCCTTATTGTTTCTTTTTCAATTACCACATTCTTTTTCAAGGGATTTATCTTCTGTTGTGCAGCTTTGAAATTTTAGCAGTCTTTCAAATTCTTCTCCTGCCCCCAGCTGCAACCCCACAAAGTGATGGTTTCTTTTGAACATAGTCCTCAGCTGCATCTTTGGTTCTCCCTTGATGTCTACTATGAGGTTTTCAAGTAGTAGTTCCTGCAGCTCACACTATTCACTTCAAGTCAATATATTTATAATTTTATGATGCTTGTTTTACTTCTAGTCTTCTTTCTTATTACCATTGTCACAGTGTTCCTCACCCAGGAAAAGGAGTAATGGTTTTAAACTGATAGAGGGTAGATGTACTTGAGTTGATTAAATATGAATGAATTTTTTTGCAATGAGAGTTATGAAACAGGAGAGCAAGTTGTCCAGAGATGCTCCATCCCTGGAAACATTCAAGGTCCAGTTGGATGGGGCACTGAGCAACCTCATAAAATGTCTCTGTTCACTGCAGGCGAGTTGGACTAGATGGCTTTTAAATGTCCCTTCCAACCCAAACTACTCTGTGATGTTATTGTTCTAGTAAAAAGAAGGAGGGAAAGGGAAGAAAAAAATAGAAGAGGTCACCCAACCACATATATTTCTAAATATGTCTAAATATTGGAATTCCTAGGAAGTAGAAAAACAGTTGTGTAAATAGGCAAAATGAGAAAAGGTGCAGGATTTTTATTTCCACTTCTAATTCTATGATTTAAACTTAGCATTAGTTTACCAGTTAGGTCTTTCTTATCACCTAATCATTGCTGAAGTTCTCTCTTAAGACACAAATATATCAAGATAAAGGGTTTCACAAAATAATATACATATTTTTAATAAACATTTTAAATAATTATTTTTAAAGCAGGTTGTTATAAATATTTTAATATGTAATACCTGCCATGTTACTTTCTTGAGTTTGTCATTCGGCTTTAAAAGAAGAGCTGCTTTTGTTAAGATTTGAAAATCTGTTAAAATGAATAACATAACCTATTTTCCTATTTATAGTAATTATGGTTCCTCTATCTTATTAGCAAGTACTACTATTATGTCTCAGTACAGTAGAGAATATTATTGTTACTGTAATAAGTGATTTATTGTTTAACATTTCTTGAGTACATGAAGAGTGGCCAGTACTTTTTGCCCCTGTGGTGAGAATAACAATTCTCTCCAAGACACTTCTAGCAGAATTGTAAAAAACCTGTAACAAGGAATTGATTTTTGAATAAGTTTTAACAGCTGTAGCTTTATCATTGTGTCAGTAGGTAGAGTGTAAAATCTGTCCTTATGATGTGCGACTAATACACCCACTCTCTGCATTCTGTCTTTACATAGGGGGCTATATAGAGAGGACTTTTCTATTGGGAAGAAAAGTAATGCAGCCTTGTTAATTTGAATCAATGCATTTTGTATTAACTTCCTTGTAGGATAACAACTTGACCTTCCTAGGTACTTGTGGTGCAGAATCACATCAATAATGTCTCGGTGCAAATCTCTGCATCTTAAAAAAAAAAAAAAAAAAAAAAAAAAAAAAAATTT
>VXBB01022886.1:269614-289212 GCA_013399915.1 Illadopsis cleaveri
ATTAAAAAAAAAAATTGTTTTGTGCAATGTATTACTTGTATTGTACAACTAACATTCTTATGAGAACTACATGCTACCTGTCATTCATCTAGAAATTTTAACTCTGGTAGATTTGGAGCTTCAAGTGAGTTTTCTGGTTGCACTGTTTCACATGGTCTTCACATGGTCTTCTGTTATCAGTAGAATGCGAGTTGGTGGAAAGATTTTGATATTAGTCTTCAGTAGTTAAAATCAATATATTGTTACTAGAGAAGCAGATTTGATCTTAATCTTTTTATCTAAGGGACAGCAGTTAATTTGTCTACATAGTGAAACTAATCCTTACCGTGAACATTTCCTAAATCAAAAGAAAATTTCCAAAGGAACTGTATGATCTGATTTAGTAAATTCGTGAGCTAAAACAGCTCTTGTTTTACTTACTTTAAATCAAATATAAAAGAATTAAATTTCACCTTAGTAATATTTTTATAAGTCATGCAGGTTTGCATAGCTTTTATAGCAACCTTTTCTTTGTACCTCAAAAAAATGGCATCAAAACAAAAAAAACCTTTGCTATGTATTGCGCTATTAATGTTTTTTGTGTGCAGACCACATATAATATACTAATAAAGTCATTTTTCTCCTGCCATCTCTGTCATCTAGCCATACATATACACTGTTATGTAGAGTGAAGATTTCTTTATTTTATTCGATCATGGTTTTTGTACAAACATCCAAACTGTATTGGAAGTATTATCGCACAAGTTAACTATGTAAAAAAAGAATTATTATCTTTGTAAGCAAGCTGTTCACTCAGTTTGTATTTGAAGATTTTTTACTGGATAATAGGCAATATAATATTTGTATAGTCTGCTTTGCAACCTATGCCAAAATCAATACTGCTGACCTCTCTGTAAACTGATATAAGACATCTTTGCCTACCTGCCAAAGAAGCCATGCTAAATCTGTAAATTATCAAGTTGCAAATTTAGTTTATGTCTCAAGATTTATATAAGTGATTAAGACTCTGCTCCTGCACATGCTAAGTATATCTGGTGACTTCCATGAGCATGAAGAGCCATGTTTACTCTGAATATTTGCATGCATTCATTTTAATACAAGTTCCGTCTTTGTCAGCAGCTGAGTGAAGTGGACCACAAATTATGATGTAAAAAAATCAGTATTATACTTCAATTCTCATCAGTTGCCACTGTTTGAATGGAGAGTCTACTTTTAGCCTATATCTTTCATTTTTAAGCTGTTGACTGAATAACCCTAGGATAGCATCCTAATTCAAAAATTGGTGTAAAGTGTATTCTCAGGTTATTTCCCTGAAAATAAAAGTTGTCTAGATATATTCTACTAATGCACAATAGTTTCCAATGCAAATGTTCTGTTCTGCAAGTTAGATGCTTTACAGTGTGAAGTCAAGATTGTTTGTTGCTAATATCTATTTTGTTTGGAAGAAAGAAGGACAGAGTTACAGGTTGAGATCAAACAAATTTCTCCTACTTTCTAAGACCGACAGTCATGGTTTTAATTAGTTACTGCATTGAATGGCCCAGAAGATGGCAAGGACTAAGTCTGTGACCTCTGGATTTAAATTCAAGCGAGATTCATCAGCTCAGGTGTCCTGTGAAATTGCTACCAGAAGAGGACCCTCAGTGGGGTCAAAGTACCAGGTTCTGCACCAAGGTTCATTAATCAAAATGGACTTGAACTTGTACTTTGAGCTAGCACGCAATTTAAATTAGTCTGTAAACATCCACTTGTGCACAAGTGTGCAGTGAAGGGTCGAACATACAGTGCAATGATAGGCCACTGTGTCTTTGAGAAGACTATATGATAAAAAGAACAGATATACAGGGAAGGACAGGCTGTGACCAAGGAGTCATTGAAATTAGGCATTAAGTACACTGTATAGCTAAGGAGCAAGTTATAACACAGCTTTTTTTTTCTCTTTCCAAAGGTCTTTTTAATACATTCTGACATCTGACTCAACTTAAGAAGTAATCTTATGTTTAAAAAATTAAGCTGTTATCCAATTTAATATTTTAATGAAAACTTAGTAGGTGCTATTTCACTTAGTGTTTATGGAAATATTAACTTCTACTTTTTCCTGCTCTATTAAAAATCCATTAATATGGAGTCATTAAGTTCCACTGAAAAATTACCAGACATTTTCTCATGTCATTTCAGGTCAAAACAACTGAAATATAAAAGACTGGTTACTGAATTTAGCAAAATGAAAGCTATTCATTCAAAAGTTCATGATAGTTCACTGATTTAAGTAGAAAGACTCCTAAATGAATAAAGCAAGTCCTACTTGAAATGCTTGGTTACCTTCTGTGTTTTGGTTTTTCTGGCTCACTTATCTCTACCAGCAGAACCTTTGAATTGGAACATTTTTGGTCAGAACTCTCTGCCTCGAGTTATCCTCTCACAACATTAAAGACCCAGATTCTGTCAGTATTTCAAAAGTGAGTATATTTTTTCTTTTGTGCATCCTGGGTTTATACAATCTATCTCGAGTATATCTCAAATATAAGAAAGAAAGATCTGTGTTGGTGATGACTTTCCTTACCACTTCCTTTTAGACACATGGATGTGGGGAAATGGAGCAGTGAACATTAGAACAGTCTTTGGGGAAGATATTATTTGTGGAGAAATGGGGTGCCACAGAGTGGAAGATAAATTATGCTTCAGAATAATAATATGTCCAGGAGGTATCTGAGATATTTCATCATCTTCAAATTCCTAAGCACAGAATACAGCCTTGTGCTCAGGCTAACCTGAATTTATACCAGTTACAATAGCATTACTTCAATTGTGTTTTGCACAGTGGGTATATGCAAGTGGGGAAATACTTGAAAAGAACCATGTTTCCATAAATACTTCAGTCTAAATATCTATGTATACCTAGAAATACTTATTTCAAATTGAAATTTTATTTTGAAATTGTATTTAAATATTTCTTTCCATAAAATGAGTCAGTCTCCTGCTTTAAACTGGGATGTAAATTAGTGACTTTCTTGTCTGAAAATCAGTAAAATAAAATAATTTATAATTCAGAGCATTTAGAATTGCATATTTAGAATAAATGATTTTAGCATAGCTACATACTTTTATGGTTGTGATAGCCTGTCTGTCTAAAATCAGGACTGCCAAAAGGCTGTGCCACTAGAGAGTGATTAAAACTGCACATTGGTCTGATGTGTTGAAGATTTGCTTTCACTGAGAAAGCCATAGTTCAGGCTACACTTCTCTATTACCCTCTTGATTCAATAAATACATTTCATATTTTCTCACAGTATTCTGTCAAGTATGTTTACACCAATTTTTCTCACGACGAAAAGGGATGCACCCAGAAATGTGGATCTCATTGCTAGGTCATTCTCAATCATCTTTGCATGGTCATAGTGATCAGGAGATGTGCCTGAGGGCTAAAAGAAAGCAAATGCCACTCCAATATACAAAAAGGGCAAGAAAGAGGACATGGGGAACTACCAGCCTTTCAGCCTTTCCTCAACCCCTGGAAGAGTGATGGAGCAGCTAAACCTGAAGGCCATCTTGAAGTGCATGGAAGACAAGATCATCAGGAGTAGTTAACATGTATGCACCAAAATGAAATAATGCTTAACCAACCTTATTGCCTCCTATGATGGGACAACTGGCTGGATAGATGAGAGGGGAGCAGTGGATATTGTCTACCTCAACTTCAGCAAGGCTTCCAACACCATCTCTCACAATATCCTCACACAAAAACTCAGGAAGTGGAGGAGTCTGTTCCCAGAGATATTCAAAAGCTATCTGAACACAATCCTGAGTGATGTGATATGATGTGCTGCATGGGAGATGACTTGAGCAGGAAGGTTGGACTAGATGACCTCCAATGGTCCTCTCCAACATTACCTATCCCAAGATTTTGTGATTCTGTCAGAAATTTAGATTTGGGCTGATATTTTGAATTCTTTTCCTATGTAGCTATTCTGTCTTACAGGAGACCTGCAGCAATCCAAAAGTTCAGTTTGTTTCTGTTTTATTTTATGTACACTGTAGTGTTACCTGAATGAACTATTAACTTTTATAAACTTCAGAGGGGATTATTTTAGACCTCCTGTGTCTAAGGCTGCCTAGTTTCAGAAATTTAGTTTTGCTCTAGTAGACTAGGTTGCTCTAAAGATTCTGGCAATTTCTCTTTTGAGTTACCTTATAATTTACAGTTATATGTATATCTTTTCTATCCTTTCCTTGAATTTCTGATGTCACTAGAGCCAGCAAAAAAACCCCAGAGACTGGGAATCAGAATTGCCACAGATAATATTTGAGCTCAGTCAAGAAAAATGTTAGATAAAAACTATGGTGGTTTGGATAGGAATTCTGTCTTTAGGATGCCAATAAATGCATTTTAACTTAAAATCTCTTTGAGCTGAAATATGCCTATAACTAGAGGTGGAAAATACAAAGAAAAAAACAGGAAGGAAGAAGACTTCAGTTTCTTTCCTCCTTCACCCTGCTCCCTTTGCAAGCCAGAACAGTCCTAACACTTGTACATGAGGGAACACATACTTCATCACTTTTGATGTCATGGGACATATTTCATAAAGTGGAAGGGAACGCAGGAAGAAAATAGCTCCAACTCTTTTACACCAATACATAAAACAAACCAGAGGACTACAAAATGAGTTGTTTTCCATTCACAATAAGTCATGATCCACGACAGGTGGTCCTGCTTAGTGTGGATAGAAATGAAAAGAGATGTTTCTAGTGAAATGAGGAACAATTGTGCCTCAGTATCCTATGGAGAGACTGGATCTTTTCTACAGTGCAAATCAAAACTATATCATTGACAATATTGAAACAGTAAATATGTGCTAAGAGCATCAGAGTTTTGGGGTTTTTTTATCTTATACAATGGTTTAGAATCAGAGAAAAAACTTTGCTAGATTTTTCTCTTTTTATTTCCATTCACTCTAAGCAAGAACTTGTGCCATGAACAATCACACCTTAGGACATGTAATTTGTTTGCAGTGCAGAGGTCACTTATGCCTCTGCTTTCCCAGCTTGCCTCCTAACAGCCATTTTTAAAACACAGGTACAGGGTCAAGAAAGGCATTAGGATGGGGTCCTGAGGTGTCACAGACTAAATGAGGGAAAAATATTAAAATATCATCCTAAGATTATTGATGTGATTAATCTTGTTCTTTATAACAAGTAATTCTGTCTTTGAATAAATAGTTGAATTGTATTTTCTTAAACCAACACATTATATTAATAAGTTATTACACTGAATTTTCAAGGGTGTTATTACATCTATATGGCAATGAAAAGATGTTTTCAGAAAGTTCATTTTCATTGTCCTTTCTTATGGGAACCTCAAAATAGTTACCTTCAAAATGCTTCCACTCTTTGTATTGAATAGAAAAAGAAATCAACCTAAATAATAGAAGAATATTTTCTTCAAGCTATTTTTTCACCCAGAGCAGAGCATATAAATGTCCTGGAAAATAAGCATGAAATTGTTCATCCTGAGGACTTATATATCCATTCAATTTTTGATGCTAGGTCTAAATTCCAATACATATAAAACTGTCTGGGTAAAACAGCAATATCTAAAAACAGAGACAAAAAAATATGTCTGCTGCAATTGTGGCCTTTCCACTTGCCCAGTTATCTGTATCCCCAGAATGAGGGAAGAGAAACAGTAAGGCAACTTCAGGATATAATTGTTAGCTTACTCTCCTGTTGATTAGGACCTGTCATTAAAAAATCCAAAATCCTCATGAATGTTTTGAGAATATCTCCATGAGAAGTACATATTGAATTATGTTTTATATCACTATTCCCTCTTAAACTTGTTAAATACTTCAGCAGCATGAAAGATCTAATAACTGCTACTGCTAATGAATAATAAAGCTAATTGTACTTTGATTCCCAGCCAGACACAATAGACATGAAGACAGAATAAAATCCTTCTTTTGGATTATTGGAATTTGTTTGAGTGAGAATGTGAGGTTTCAGCAGAATAGTTTGTACATAGCACCAACCTGAAGAGTGTGGAATGTGCTAGAGGAGCCACTGGAACTTCCAATGGCAGCACAAGCTCCTAACCAGCACTTGTCATATCCATAGGGCCTAGAAACATAACAATAAGTTAGAAATACCTCAATTTCTTTTGCATGGTTATGCTGAGAACTTGTACCTAAATAAGGGCTTCAGTATATGCATCAGACATTCTGTGCAATTTTCCAAAGTCTGTCACGCAACACAGGAAAGTAGAAGACTGTGATGGCCCAGGAAGAGCTCTTGCTCAAGAATGAACATAGTACAAGTCTTTTGTTATAGGTTACTGAAGCTCTAGAAGGATTTCTAACTGTTGTTTGCTTGTCATCCTTTGGAAGTTCACACTTCCCTTGGAAGGATTCAGCTTCTATGTAGAGTGAAAACATGGAAATAATCCATCATGCCTTCCTATAAGTTTCTCTGTACTGCTTAGAGCATCAGCTGAAAGAATGAGTCTTGTTCTTCTGTGAATAACTGTGAACATGAAAGTCTTTCTCATATTTACAGTCAAATAGTTTAAACATACAGAGACAGACTCTAGAGCAGTGATGAGTTTTAAGAAAAATAAGTAGCTCCATGGCAAATAGACTACTCCCCCAAATCACCAAACAAAACCATTGGTCTAGCCTGTAGTAGATGATGCATGATAACGAGGAAGTATCACAGTCATGACTGATTGAGCAGATAAGCAGCTGGTTTCCACAGAGAAGAGAGACCAACTGAGCGACATAATTATGTCTTAGTTTTGAAAATACTTGATTGTGGGCAGATTACCTGAAAAAAATTCACGGAAATCCGTCAGTGAAACTACAACATAATTATCTTGCTCAAAAATGGTTAAATTCAACATTAAAAAAAAAAAAATCTTATTCTGCCTACACTTTTTGATTCCAATTTTAATTCTGCAGATGCAGGGTACAAATAATGTTCCTTTATTTTAGACCAGTCTTGGTAAATCTGTTTTCTTATCATATTAGATGCAATACTCAGTGCTGTCTGTTGGGATTCACAAATTTCTCTGGGAACGATAATTATTTGGCAAAGAATATGTGCACAGAAATTGTAGTGACATTATGTTTTGTAGTATAGGAAAAAGTAAGGAAAGAATCAGTGTCTGTATATTTTGAAGATATATTGTAAAGAGGGAAATGAAACTGCGGAGAAGTTACTACTAGAAGAGGAAAACGGTACAAAATAAAGAAAAAGAAACCAGAAGTTTCTGGGGGTGATGGAAGGTAAAATTATCCTTACGTATGAAAAAAGATATTTTGAATCTTAAGCAGAGTCAGGTTTTTAAAATATGGTTTTAATTACAGTGCTGTCTTTAAACCACTCATCAACAGAAGAAAGGAATGAAAATGCAGTGGGAAGACACCAGAAAAGAAAAGAAAACGTATACAGGCTAGAAGGATCCAGGTAGATTACACTGTTTTAAGGCTGACCAAATAGAATGCAGAGGCTGTTGTCTTTCTGTTTTCAGTAAAACAAATATTTCAGCAGTGTGTATGATTGTATAAGATCCAAATTAGGCCAGTCCTACTTAGTTTCTTGTTTATTACTGGTCCCATTGGTTTCAGCACATGTGGAGCAAAGAATTGTATATGTATGATGGACTAACCCTAAGATACTAAAAAGCACATTTTCAGAGTAAAAATGCCTAAGACAGCTTTTAATGAAAAATGCACTTTCTGTAGTATATTTTAAGTATATTAGACAAATTGCAATCTTGTTCTTGCACAAACACATGCATTTCTGGTGCTATACAATAACAATAAATAGAGGACAAGAAATGGGACAGATCATTACCCTGAAAATAGGTACATTAAGCTGTATACTTTGTTTATTGAGTCCAGTGCTCCCTGAAGCAGAATACTGCTGTAGCAGTAAAATCTCACAACTCTGTGGAGGCAGACAGGTTTTGCATTTGTTTGGTTTAGGTTTTTGGTAGAGAGGTTTGGTTGTTTTGATTCGTTTGTTTAATTTTTTATTTTTAAAGTCTGAAATACCTGTCTGGAGGTCTTTGGTCAGGCATTGGATCTAATCACCAATAATGAGGCAGGGTGACTGAGAGGCCTTCCACGACTTTTTTATTTCATTATCAGTCTCAGTGAAGACAGAGACATAAAAGATGGCAAAACTCACAGCATAACAGCAGAAGCCAAAGTTTTCTTCGTTGCAAGGCCTTTTAAATAAAAGGTTTTAGCCAATAGGCCAATGGTAAAATCTCACAAGTGTCTATTTAAGCAAATCAGTAGACATTGCACATACACCTTACAGCATACAAAGGTTGCTTGTTCTATACTGTTTGCAGCTCAAAAACTTTCTATGCTCCAAGTATTTCAAGGCCTAAAATTCAACTCTGTTTCAAACCTCTATCTATGTAAGCTTATTGCAACGCTGTGAACATCATCTGTTTTTTCAGTTTCCACAGTCAGGATTTTAGTAACCTAGGCAACCCCTCACAAAAGAGCTGATCACTGGGCCGAAGTGTCCGTGCCCCTGGGATTGAGGCCGTCCTTCTCAGGGCGACCCACCAGGAAGGTCGCGGCACCCAGAAGACCCCCGCCAGGGCCTGGGCAGTCGGTGACATAAACCTTTCAATTTCCCCGGTTTAAATATCCAGGTGTGGACCATGCAGTACACTCAGGTGAATTAAGTATGATTCATGTAAGAGTCTTTCTGGCATCCTCATTAATGCAAAGTGTATTTTTACTAATGTGGTTTTAATTTATTTTACTGAATTGTTTTTAATTATTTTTTTTTAATCTAACAGGAGACGAAATTTTGAATTCAATTGTTTATTTCCTCTATCCAGGGTCTTTGAAATTAGTTGTTGCTTTTAGCTGATTTTCTAGCAGACTCAGCTGCCATCATTAAAATGATCGGTTACTGTTATCCATTATTAAATCTCTGTCTGGATATCATGGATTAAAAGGTAAAAGATAGAATTGCTCTTACTCCTTGAAGAATCTCCCTTGCCTCAGAACTGACAAATAGCGATGAAAGAAAACAGAGTAAAATGATTTGACCTATTTCCCATCCTGATGTTTGCAGGATAAATAAAACTGCTACAGCTAAACCCCAAACTTTTATGTTCCTTGTGTGTTTGAGCCACAGGTCAGATTTGTTCAGCAGTTTTGGTGAAAGAATTGGAAATTTTGACTTCAAACCCCAGCAGTCTCTTTCCTCACATCTCTCACCCATGAGGCTTTTTCTGTCTATCCAGTTAGAATAATCCACACTAAAATGAGCTCTGCAAGAAAACTTCTATGTACATAAGTATTTTTCATTCCACATACTGTTCTTTATTAACTGCAAAAAATTTTAGATAGACAGAAGTATCCCAAGCTTCTGGAGTGAAACATTCTACATCCCAAGAGAATTTTTTGTGAAGAGATAATCGTGAGCTGAGATTAGATAGGTGAAATGAAGCATCTGCTTCTGCTTGAATTAGCAGAGCCTGAAATAAAGCAAGCACAGGTCTAATCTCTGTGCAAACAGAGGTGACAGGGAAGTCAGTAAAGGCTTACACTGATGCCAATAATAAAAGATGGGTTTTATCTGCTTAGAAACATCAGAAAACATAACTGCTGATAGAAGAAGTTAACCCAATAAGAAAAGTTGCGATGCTCTTCCAGTCAACTGCCTCGATTTGAGATCCCAGGGGAAGCAGATACACACATGCCTTTTTAAAGAATCATTTAGGTCAGTGGATATAACTAAACAAGGAATCATATAACAACCTGAGGACACAGCAACAGAGCAGCAACTTTCTTACTGTTGGGAAAGAGGAGGAATCTGGGAATTAATTGAAATACCTGCATCCAGTGGTTCTGCTGTCTTACATTTTGAATCATGCTTGCGGCTCTTGTATATTATATTATTTATGCTTAATGTGATACAGAGTGCCAGAAACTAATGTGAAATATAACAGATATGGTTCCAAATCTTTCAATAAGACACATATCACACTTATGCTGACCTTGCACATTTCTGTAGGTGCATAAATTATTGGTATATTTGACTTTTTACAGAGGCTGATTAATTGAATTATTGACTGCTTAATGCTGCTTACTTGTTAAGATACTGTTTTCATATTGTTCCTGGTAAAAGGCTTTTAAAATAAAACTCATTTCAGAAAAATGGAGTGCAGCCTAAATGGCCTTGCCTATTTATGGTACATTTGTTTTTGTTCTCTGGAAAGGTGAGGTGGATGAGCCACATTTCCTCTTCTCTTGCTCTGCAGAGGTGCAACAAACTGGAGTTATAGGAACACAGATAATGTACATCAACAGAAAAGGCATTCTCACAATCCCTAAGATTACTCCCTAATGTTGGGGAGTCATTGAGGAATTTTTTTCTCTATTTCTGGACGTAGAGCAGTTTGTGTAAGAAGAGAACACCTCCCCTCTCACTCAGCATCTTTGGCAGGATCCCTGACTAATGGGCTCAGGTTTGAAAGTGTCTGAGTGAAAACCAGCAGAATAATGAGCCAGAAGGAACCTTGCAAGAGCTGATTTCAGAGAAAAAAAATAGTTGGTTCTTTTTTTGTGTGTGTTTTCCCTGAATTTCTGTATCACAAAAAGAAACACTTCTTATCCTAATACTTGCATGATGCAGAGACACGTATGGTATGCAGTAGTTACATGAGTGAATGTATTTCTCTGCATTTGTTTTATTGTTGATCTTCAGTTTTGTACATCTCTTTCATGGCACGGATTATCAGAATGAATGTCAGGAACTTTCAAAAAAACCTTTATTTCTGTGACTTATTATTCTTTCTTTCCTTTATCAAGAAGAGAAGGCTTTGGGATTACTTAGTTGTGGCCTTCCAGTACTGAAGAGAGCCTACAAGAAAGCGACTTTTTACGAGAGCATGTAGTGACAGGACAAAAGAGAATGGGTTTAGACTGAATGGTTTAGGTTAGATATTAGGAAGAAATTCCTTACTCTAAGGGTGGTGAGAAATTCGAATAGGCTGCCCAGAGAAGGAGTGTCAAAATAGGTGATCTTTTAGGTGCCATCCAACAAAAAAACCATTTTTTGATTCTATGATTCCATGAAAAATGACTGATTATATTACTACAGAAAATACCTACACTAATAGCTTTTCTGCCCAGAAGAGAGAAAATTAGGTCTAACCTATACCAGGGTTTAGCAAATTTCTGGGTTTTGTACTTAAAAAGTAGAAAATATTATTTTATGCTAATAAATCATCTGTTAGAATTTGATATTTCTCACTCTTTTTGAGTTCTTAGTTTTACCTCTCTCTGGAGGATCAAGTGAAAAGCAGTATGTTTGTTTTTTAAATTCAGCAATTCATCAGGCAAGATAAGAAGATAAAAAGAAGAAAGAATAACTTTTGGACACCAGGGTTCAGACTGTCTGTAGATAACAGGGGAGTAAGGACAAGGGTCTCAGCCCAGGTTCTTGTAGAGAGAAACTAATCTAACCAGGCTGTAACAATAGTTACTTCTGTTGTGAGGCTTAACGCATGTCCTAGGTAAACAGCATAATTCACAGTGTTTTTATGTTTAAGTGAATGAAAACATGCAAAAGCAGCGAAATTATTTCTCCATGTATAACATTGTTATGAGTCTTACTCTATGAAAGTTACTATTATTTTATGTTTTTTAAGAACACAAGAGTTTTTCCTTTTAAAAATATTCTGGATTAAAGGCTTTCCAGAGAGCTGGAAAGCTTGTTTGACTGTTATTTGAAGTTTCTCAATGAACCACAGTAGGAGCAAAATCAGACCTTTCAGATTACCAAATGTTTGTGACTGGAAAAGCTTAGAGAAATAATGTTCTTGAGATAAAAGGAGCAGGGAGAGTCCATGACATTTTGTGCTGGAATTTCTATTACACAAAAATGTCAGAGGGCATGAAGTATTTGAAGAAGACAAAGAAAGGAATATAATGCCAGGTAATACTAGATCTAAAAGCCAAATAGAAAATGTGCACTATGTAAGGACATGTTTAAATCCTAAATTATTCTAGAGTTTTAATGAATAGCCCTGTTAGCATTCTTTGTAGGCTAAGTAAATCGTCTTAGAATTCTTCACAAATCTCAGCTACTTTAAAAAAATTACTTTCTTTTGACAGCTATTTTAACATATGGCTCTGTAGAAAGGAGTCATTTTGAATATGTGCAATGCTGTATTGGGATATAGGTTATAAAAAAAGGAGATGAGAGGACCTAGAAATATAATCTTCTTCTTGTAATCCTGTATTAATCCATTCTGTACTGCTAAAGTTTTTCATTTGAATGTGGAGCTCACAAAGATTCTGGCAGAAGTGAAAAAAGGAGAAAGAAAATGAAAAATCTTCTGTATATAAATCCCCAGAGCTACACCTATAAAGAATTTTTGCAATCTGCAAAGAAAGGAATAGCCCCAGGAACTAATCTCTTATTGCATGGATTTCTCTCTTTTTGTCCTGACCTTGACTCTTTCACAGCCCCAATAAATGTGCTTTTGCCTCGTGATGAACTTGCTGCTGCTGCTCCTGTCTCTCCGGGCATGCCTTTGGAGCATCAACTTGCTGTTTAACTAATCCCACACTGAGATCACTCAAACACTTGAAAGGGGGTTAGTTTCACTATCAGACCTGCAGAGATAACAAATCAATTGATTACATGGCACGTGATGAAAATGCTAATGCTTAATTATCAATGCAGTCGGTAAACTTCAGCCTGGGGTCTGATCTAAGCAGAAGGTGGGTCACACAGCATTTGCTTGGAGCTTCAGCCCACTTTAAAATCTAAGAATACCAAGAATGTGTTTGCCTCTAGCATTTCTGTAAACACTAGATTAAAGAAGGTTAGCAAGAGAAAAAAAAATCTGGTTTTTCTTCTGAGGTTTGAATCAACAATGTCAGTATTAGAAATGGATCAGATTTAAATCTCATAAAGTGATAAGTCTAAGAAGTTGTTCCTAAGGGTAGGTAATATTCTAATTCTCATTTTCACAGTATTTCTTTCCAATTGTTATGGACTGTAATGCTAAATACTGCTATTGCTATTATTTATACTCTTTTTGTAAACAAATCGTCTATTTATTTGACCAGAGAGCAAAATGCATCTGGAAACTGAAGCACATGAGTGGGCACCTTGGTCACAGCATGCATTACAACAGTCCTAAATTTGAAACATTTATGCTGTTATTCTTACATGTCTTACACTGCTCATTCACATTTCTGGTTTTCCACAATTTTGGATTTCATCAAAGGTATTTCTTGAATATATTTTTTTTTCTCTCAGGCATAGAAATAATTATTTTCTCTCTGGGAAACCAGGCCTATTTCAGTTCTTGGGACACTCCTCCATCTTTATAGGGCAGCCTGCTCCTTTATGTTTTGCTACAGGATTTTGTTCACAAACCTCACATTTCCTGTGTAGTTCTGACAACAGCTTCTCTCCATCCTCTCTTTTATTGCCATTCTATATTTGTTCAAGGGACAGAAGACTGTAGAGACATTCTGCTTGCACCAGTCAGTATCTTGTCATATTTCTGGCTTCACAAATGAGTTTTCTTCCAATGTGCTAGGTAATTTTGATTATCTCACAAACTGTCTTCATTTTGTTAGGCCATGATTCACTCACCAGTGGCATTTGCCACAGTACCACACCAAAAGTGACCTTACATGCTGTCAAAAACATCAATTAAAAAAGAAATTTTATATCCAAAACTACTTAGTAAATGTGCAGATTTACATATTATATTTTTGTGCCTTTGCTGTTATTGACAAGATTGAATTTAAATGATCTCTGTATTAGTTGATAATATTTTCACTTTCATTAAGGCTGGCTGGCTCCTCCTAATTTAAGATCAGGTTTGAATGTTTGCTCAAGAGCACTGCTTCATATTATTCCCCAGGTTTCAGAAGTGAAGACTGTGGAAAGTTTCTCAGCTACTTTTCTCCTACTTTCAGTCCTATATTTCAATTTTCTGAGAGTGGGAACTTTGCATTCAGGGTTTTGATATTTTTAGGACAAATTTCCTTGACGGTCATTTTTAGAGTTTGGCAAACAATGCTGCATTTCTAAAATTGTCCTTATGCTGCTTGCTGTTCATGGGCTGATCCTTTTGTTAGGTTTTTTGTGTTCCTTTCTGTGTTTGATATTTGCACTTTATGCTCCTTTCATTAGATGTTTTATATTCTATGATTTTTTTGGTTACTAGGATTTAGCTGACCCTACAAATTTAGAACTTTAATGAATAATTTAATCCTACTGTGAGCTTTATATATATTAATAAGAGTAAGTATGCACATTATTTTCCAGAATTGAGTCATTGCTGGTGCATAAAATAGAGATGAGGTGCATAGCTTGAATCATAAGAATCATTCTAATCCTTCTAATGCTGCAACTTACTTGTGTGGAACCCACTATATTTTTCTTTGTTAACTTGAAAGTGCTGAATAAGAAAACAAAGTTTGGTCTTACAGCTACAAGGCTTTTTATGAACAGTAACAGTGGGAACATTTTCTCATTTATCTAATTTTAGAAGGTCAGAAATTTCCAGCTGTATTTATGGAGCATGTGTGATTCTTAGTTCAGTAATATTATTTAATTTTGACAACTGTATTTGCAACTTTATTATTTCCAAGACTACATGAAATATGTTAGAATTTAAAAAAACTCAAAGATAAACAAAACCTATAATACACTTCTCTATCCACCCTTTCGCTGAAGACAACTAGCTTATATATATAATTTGTACATAGCTCATTTTGGTTTTAAAAGAATTATTCTTTATAATAGTTAACAGAAAAAGACAGTATCATGAGGGAAAAGAAAAGGAGTATGTGTTTTTAAAAAATGTGATTTCATTCAGTTTTGGTTTATCTTCATTCCAACAATGACTTTATTAAAACAATGACTTCTCATAAAGGGGGAGATTTGAACAGATTGGCTTAATAAAGATTCTGCAGTATATCTGCCACAAATGGTTGAGCACTGCTACTAAAGCAGGACTAAGATATGACTGAGAATTAAGAACTTTCACATTGTTTGAGATCTCAGTGAAGGAGTTGTAGATTAAAAAAAAAAAAAAAGATGTGATGTAAATGAACACAATTCTAAGAAGACAATAGAATCTTGCTATACAAGGAAAATCCACTTGTTTTAAAGGAATAAAATTTCAGTGTGCTGCAATGGAAAAGCAGCAAATCCTGCATTGTTCTGGGGTTATTTTTGGTTTTCTTTAATTTACTGTCATTCTTAGTTGAGATATATTTTCCCCTCTTTTGTATAAAACAATTTCAAAAAACACAGATGATTTACAGTGTCACCAAAAATAATGCTGCTGAAGCTTTAAATTTTTGAAGGTATCCCACTTATGGATCTTTGTGCAAGGTCAGAAAAAGTTACTCTTATCATTCTTTCTCTGCTATAGATTTTTTTCTTCCCAATAATGCATGAAAAAAATGAAAGAAGTATTTACAACAGCATGTTTAGAAGGACAAATCACTTCAAATATGTAGTTACTGAATAAAAGGTGTCACAAGGACAGCAATTTTTTTTTTCAATTTCCACAACATGGTGATAGATCTAAACTGTGCTGTTGCCTAAAAGCTAGTGAAAGATAAAATTGAGCTCATCTGCACATTCAAACATTAATAGAAAGGGAATTAGACAAGAATCATCATGTAGTTTTAGTCTCTATATTTTGATGAAGAATTCACTGCCCAGGAGAATTACAAAACAGTACTTCAGCAAATCTCTGACTTGGCTTTCATTCCAGGTAAAACTGGATAACATTGTGGGTTTCTTTATGTTGAATTCTGAAGTGTAACTTGAAGTGTTTTCCTCCACAAAAACACCTATTTCCTCTGTATGCAAAAATGTCCATTACGATCATACCTTCAAAATTTGTAACAAGGCTTTGCTTCATATAGAGAAAAGGTTTACTACTGAAATTCAGAATACTTTTTCAATAACTTTGGAGAAGATCTTGATTTTAGCTATTCCAGTACTTTTGTTTAGAACACTTCTATTAAAGCATCTGGTTTAAAAAGTTTAATTTTTTTGTTTTTAAAATATATTCAGTATGAGGGGTTGTTTTTTTTTTTATTTCCTGTTTTTTTGATATTTCTTTAAATATTGAGTTTAAATCTTCTGGAGATATGATAAATAACTGCTTAGTCTCAGTTACCAGGATTAGTTTATATGGAGAGGAATGTTTGTTGATGTATTTTTAGCGTTTTTTTTCATACAAATTTAAATCTAACAGTTTTGCAGCAAAAGATAAATGCTGCTGCCTTATTCAAAACAGGTAAATATGCATACACTCATGTTGCACCTTGTATTTACATGGAGTGTCGTATACAAAACTTGTCAATTTTGCTACAGCAAAGCTGCACTTTTAGAAAAGTCTGTTTGCTCTTTATTTTTTAGTTAAGGTACCTGCTGCCTACAAAACCTGAAAAGACACTGGAAATGAGTATTCATGCTCTATGATCTTATACTTCATGCAGTTTGGTGATTCTTGAAGTGTACTTAGGGTATGGTCCCCTTCTCCCCTGTAGGAGTTGGGCTGAATTTTGGAGGTTGTCTCACTGAAAAGGCCTGCTGTGAAGGAGTAGTCAGAAGCAGCTCTAGCAGCATCTCCCTCCACCTGTGCTTGGGGCAGTGGCCAAGATCAGAGGGTCCTGTACTTGATCCCCATCTGAGCTTGTCTCCGGACGCAATGATGCTCCATCTGTACTCCACCTTGTCCCGATCTTCATCCCAGTCTGACAGCTTGGCTTTCTGGTTTGACCTTGGGCCTTTCTACTGGCTATGGATTTGATGGGTGTCTTCTGGACTCTTGGCTGATCCTGGTTACCATCACTGGGCCTGATCCTGACCCTGACTTACTGACTTGATTTGCTGGCTCCATTTCAGGGAGGCTGCTGCCTGTGCCTGCTTTGTGATGCTCAACTCCTATCTTGCCTTCCACAGGGCAACCTGCCCTTGCTGCTTCCTGACAGGGCTGAAGGAAAGGAATCACAGTACTCTCTAAACCCCACTATATGTATTTTTTTGCCTAAGTTTCTGCTCTTTGCTACTGTCACCCAAACACTGAATCTGTCCTCTTGTAAGTGACCTTGAAGCTGCATGGGCAAATACTTATGGGTATTTATGTTCTCCCTATTTCCTGCTTCCCACGTTTAAATCACTGCATCCATCATGCAAGTACATGTCACTTCACACTAATGGTTATTTGATTAGCAGCAAATTGAAATTATCTGGATGAATTGTCAGTGGCAACAATTTAGGTATAAATCAGTGTTAACACCAGGGTGAAAGATAAGGGGGATGGAGCATTGAGGCTGCAGTGGGCTCTTGAAGAATGATCAGAATAAAGGGTATGACCATTAGTCTCAACTTCTAGCACCTTTATGAGAATGAGGCAAAGACAGGGTTTAACTGGTTTGAAGATTGCTATCATTTAGGGATTTGCATGCTTAATTTAAAAATGGTCATTAAGAATTAAGCAACTAGTCCAGTTACAGTTATTCTCCTAGGAGGAGGCTTTATTATCTGAATTACTGTGCAGGAAAATGTGCAATTAAAAATGCAAATGTTCTCGTCCTTTTGATTCATTTGAGTATTTCTAGTGAAGAGACAGTGCTGCTTATGAAGAAGTAAGCAAGAAAAAAGAAAATAAGTTTATAAATAAAACATAGAGGAAGAAATAGCTTCATTCCTTCCAATCTCAGATAGTCTATTCCATCAGACATTTAAAAGAAGCAACTTTGAGACAGGAGATATTTTAAGAAAAAGGGCATATGTCTACATTCTTTAGATATTAGATTTTATATGTTGTTTTTTTTTCTTTGCCATGAATATCTATGTGATATGTCTTCATAAAAGCTCTTTAAAACATTTTTTGAAATCAAGGACAGGGAAATAATTTGTATTCAGTCTACAAGGGAGAGAGATTATATGTATTTATTTGCATAATACTGAAGCATAAAATCCAAGACCATATTCTGTCATAAACAAAATAAGATTTTACAGCTATTAGTAACGGGTGAATACAAGACCAAAGTATGCACAGGTACTTTATGTAGGAGGAATTATTATATGCTTGAGTGTAGCTGAATGGAATAATAAAAGGGAGTTTCTGCTAGGATTATACCTACAAATGGGTCTTTTTAGCTGTCAGCTTATGCGTAGAGAAAAAAAACAAAATAGAAAGAAAAAAAAATCTAAAGAGGTTTATCCAGCGTGATTTCAAACACAGCCAAATACGGGTCAGGATTGCTCGTTTTGAGAAATAGCAGGCTGGGGCAAAGGCAGGATATTCTTGAAACCACCTGTGGTCCCTGTGAAGACTGACCACTGGTCCACGCCCAAGTCCTACCAGCTTGTGCTGCCAAAGGCAGTTGGGTGAGCCGGGCAGATAGCAGGGTAGCAAAAAGACTTCTAGGAGGAAATCAAGGATTTGGAAAGTCTTTCTATGGCACTGACCAACAGAGAGGAGAGGATGTCTGTTAGCCCAGCATTTCAAACATGAATTGCAGCTAAGTAACAGAATTTCTGGTTCTGCTGGCATGACAGAGCACAGTTGTGGCTTAATGCACACAGAAAGACAACAGTACTGAAATCAAGATTGAAAGATCTGTGTATTTGCTAACATTTCCAGTTACCACAGGATGAAGCAAAAATGTGTCTAAAGGATAAATGAAATTTACTTTAATAAAAATGATAAGCAAGAGATGGGAAGTGCCTATTTAAAACTAGGAAAAATAAAGGAAGAATGTGAATACAGCAACAAGACCTGTAGTAACCCAGATCTGAATTTACCTGGGAACCTTCAGAATGTGAAACAGTCTCCTTTCCTTTGTTTGTAATTTTTGCACTCTATATTTTCAAACACCATCTCGGATTAAATCTGCTGCAAAATCCATGTTCCATGGTAAGTTCATGTGCCACAGTATATGGGATGCAAGTTAAATCATTCACAAAGCATATTTGACAAAATCTCCCATTCAAAATGTTGAGAGGAACACATTTCTGCTTTAAGGGTAGCATAGAAAATATCTGGGTATATTCTCCTTTGAAATCTAAAGACCGGTTAATACAGCCTGAAGACACGTGTTAACATATCAATATGTCAACTATGTGATGAGGATAAACAGAATCTAAAAGGTCAGAAAAGGTCCTGCAATTCAGAGAAGCTGTTGAAAAAGAAGTCTGAAGGAGCTTACTGTCTTATCCACATTCTTCCTAAACATTTGACTTTATTAGGACAAGGGGAAAAGCAAGGTTTTCCATTCATTTTTCAGGGTCTTATATGTGTTTATCTTAAAGTGAACTTTAGGATTAAGCTAGTAGTGATGTTAACCTGATCACAAACTACTTATAACTAACTCTGTAAAAGGAATGGACATAATTAAGTTTAAAGCAATTAACTGGTCATGTATTATGTACTAATTACTTCAGTGTTTACTGAATCAGTATTTGAAGCTGCTAAGGTTTTGAGAAAATTGTGAAGACAAGGATTGGGCAAATGGTTGCACTATTCTTTAAAAGAATGTTATGTTATGTTAAAAAAAAAAAAAAAA
>VXBB01022886.1:289244-303831 GCA_013399915.1 Illadopsis cleaveri
AAAAAAAGCTTTTTCATGCAAAAAAAAAAAAAAAAGGCTTTGATTATTCACAGGACTGCTCAAAAAAAGCATATGTTTTTTCAGGTAATGGCCAGTGATCTCAAGTATTAAAGACTGCTCTTTTCTCTTTGAGTCCTCAGATCTGTGTAAATGTGTTCTTCGTACGACTGTGGACAGAAAGAAAAAAGCTACACACATATAAGAATACACATACAGGTGAAGAGGTATTGATAATTGCTTTTTCTAACCCTGTTTTTGTGCTGAGATCTGTGTAAGGTATCATCTCATCAAAGCAAAGAAATTGAGAAGGAAAACTCACTTCTAAAACTTGAGTGAGCAGTCAGTTGCCTTTGAAAATTACTCAAGATATAAAGCTTAGGTGCCAGTTAAGGAAGAATTAATTATAATTGTAAATGAAGGGGCAAATAGAATAGATATTAGTATAAATGTCAATGACTTCATAAACATATATATGTATCAGAAGGCTTCTAGATAGATTACATCTGAAGAAATCACACAGCTAATACAGACACAGTGACAACAGCTGAGCTAAAGGCAAAGTCATTTGCTTTTGTTAGAAAGTCAGTAACATTCCTTTCCATACCTTTTTTCTTTTTTTTTTTTTTTTTTTTTTTTTTTTGGTGGGGGAGGGAAACTTATGAGGTCTTTATTGGACACAGGGAAGTAATGATACATATAGATTTAAAAGAACTGATTTAAATTTAATTTTTTCAAGCACTCACAAGAGCACTTTCATCATTACAAATTATATCTGAAGCAAATGCTAACAAAGGTATCTGGTAATATAAGTGTTCATTTCAGCTTCATTTTTTTTTTTCAGTTCTGATTGTTTTAGGCATTAGAGTGAGGTTCTCAGACTTTTTGACTAACAGGTGAACTAGCTACTCTGTTCTTATTGATTTTTTCTTTTTTTTTGTGATGTTGGGGTTTGACAGCCTTACCTATGAGTTCATTTTGTTTTGAAACCTTGAAGCGACCACAGATTAACATCATTTTAACAGGATATTAAGCCCCAATATATGTGGTTAAATCAAAGTCTAGTCTTGATTTCAGGTATACTATATTCATACATGTATCAAATTGCAGGTAGAATTTGTTCTTGTTGGCAGAGTAAAATTAGTTTTACTATAAAATTATTTCATTGTATTATATACATTACCTATAACCTTGTAAAAATATTGATTTAATAACAGAAATAACATATTATACACTTCCCAGATCGATTACTTTTCTAATTAAATAGGGCCCAAGAAACATTTTTTTTAATATAAAATTTGAGGATTTTGATGTGAAATAGTAAAGATTCAAGTAAATACGTGTAAAACTTATGTTTTGCTACCCATAATTTGGCAGTTTGAAGTAATTAAAGTTGTAAACATTTATACAACCCTCTGAAGGAATTTAGTTACTGAAATATCAAGTGTAGGGATAGCTGAACTAAAATAATGGTCATTAGTAGCTCAACTTTGATTTTGTTTATTACTGACCTTGTCATGTGAGAAGATAAATATACTGAATAACTGTGTGTATTCAAACGTAATCTCTTCCAGCAGTCTGCAGTAGTGGGGACCATCTGTATCTGTGTATGGTTCTCTATGTGTGTGTACGTGAAATAAAATTTGTTAAAATTTAAATTTTAGCTTCATAGTAAGAAATATTTCTCCTGTTTCTTAAGCATCCTTGAACTCAAAAATACATCTTAAGGGTTTTCCAATACTAAATACTCTGTTGAAATATAATTTTACAAATTTTGGGGGATTTTTTGCTGGAGTTTGAGTATTCTTTGGGACTAAGGGACAAAAACTTGAGGGAAAGAAGGGGAAAGCTTGTAGCAGATTTTCTTAGGGATGAGCTGCCCAGACCTGAGTTACCCCAGCTGAGGCNGACTACCAAAGCAAAATAACTGGCCACATTTGGTCAGGGAGAGCCCAAGCAATACTAAATGACAACAAAAATTATATTGATTTATTAATAACTTTAAAATGTTAATCTTAGTTGCTCTTAATCTAGTTGCTCTTAATATGTACAGATCAATCCTTGTTTTGCTATGTGACAATACAGATTATACATATATATGCTGAAAGGGTACTTTGAAATATGGTTAAATGGCTATGAGTCTAAAACTGCAATATATTTTTTCAATGCCTGAGATGTGATCAGTGTGAAATAGATAAATCAGTGTAAAATTTCTATATTCACCTTCCCACCTCTGACCACCCTGAGTTGTACGGTGGACAACTCACACTCCTCTGAAATGGAAAAAGTAGTCTTTGGATCTTCAGCCTCATACATACTATGTATGGAACTTCCTGTATTTACCTGTGGAATACTCTTCTGATTAAAAATCTGGACTTTGCATTTTAAAATTTTAGATTCAATTCCTCATATATCTTACTGAGAGATCTTTATTTCTTTGCTTTCTTGAACTGTGCTGCCCTGTCACAGCAGAGATCAATACAGTGTAATCTCAGAGCTATGGAATTTCTCCTGGTAATTTTTTTCTCCTGTGAAGACTCACCTTATGTCTCTATTACTAGGAATTTCTCTTTTGCAGTATTGATGTACATATTGGCCTAGAGCTGTAGGCTTCAGAGTTATCTGCCACTTATCCTTTGCCTTGATACCATGGCAAACAACCGATAGTTTTAAACCTTTTGAAGAAATGGTAATTTAAGCATTAGAACTTGAAAACTGTAAGAAAGCTTTCCCTTTTATTGGCCTCCCCCTTTATTTTTCCTTTGCCCTTGGACAAATTTTGTAGGGTAAACCTTCCCAGTTACTATTACTTAGTATTAAGCCTTGACGTTTTCGTTTAGGTCAGGAAAGATTATGAAGTGCATTAGAGATGTTACTTGTGTCTGAAGCTGTATCTTCAGATTGGACAACAGCAGATATGAACCTCTGCCTATCATTAGAACTATATATTACATTTTCAGTATATCACACTTGAAAATATAGAAAACTACCACTAATGGATTGTATAAAGAATCACTTTTACTGCCTTGTAAGCTCTGGCTATTGCTTTTTTTTAGATCTTATCTGGTTAAGGCAGGCTATAGCCAAACAAAATGAAAGGGCTGGGATGATTCCAAAGGGATGGCATCAAAAAGTGATGATAAAAGTGAGCTCTTTCTATACACATCCAAGTTAAATTAAGGATTTTAGAAAATAATTACGGCCAGAACAATTAATTTTATTTTATTCAGCAAAATTCTCTTGTGCTGAATTTTCTTTCTCAGTTTCAAACTGCATTCCTGTAGTCTACAACATCCCTCTATTATGGTATTGCTTCATCTTTGTGTTCAATTAAATTTAGTCTCTCTAATTTTTGATATAATTTATGAAACAGACAGTGATAGCTTCTGTCACAATGAAATTTTAGGCCTCTGCAAGGATCTTAGATCTATTAATGACTTTTCTTTGTGACTTCTGCACTTTTATGTTATTTCTTACACACCCAAAAATCCTCTAATATTCACAAAGATTTTCTGATCCATTGTACAATAGCCTATTTTATAGTCCAAAATCTGAACAGAATGACGCAACACTTCTCTGCATGTAAGCAGAGATTTTTGTGTCCTTGTGGGAATAAAGGGCAGTTCACTTCTGAACCTGAATGATAGGATTTTATCAATTAGTTAACTTGTTTATACCTGTTTCTGGTCAGATAAGGAATTCTAGCTAAAGTGATAAAGGTTTTTGGACTTTGAATGTGAAGTAATTGATTGTCTCCCCTTTTATGAAACCCACACCTCAGGTAGGGAACTAACTTGTTTCAATAGCTCAAACTGAGTCAGATGGAGAGTTCATAGATCTGATCTTAGAGAACAGAGCTCTTTGTTTTTTTGGGTTTTTTTTCTTCATTAACTAAGATTGATTTCCAGATTAAAATAACTAGCCAGCAGCTAAAGGTTGTCAGACTCAATTTACTTTGTAGCAATAGCAGAAGCTGCCTCCTCAGAGTCCATTTTTAGTTCAGAAAATATGTTACAGGGAGTTATAAAGAATAAGTAAACTTGAGTCAGGAAAGCAGATACTCTACAAAAAGTATTAAGGTACATTTTGAACTACATTCTAAAGTCTAGAATCAGGACAGTTGGGCACATATGTGCCCATCTAGGGCTACAACTACCTTAATGTTTCAGATATCTTTGGAAGTTTTCTAGATAAGATATATTTAAACATCTTGCTCTAAATATTTTCCATGTGCTCTGAAAAGATGCACATGTATTTTCAGCTTGACAGTCTGATTTTCAGTAGGATGATAAAAAAGGTAACAAGATAATAAAGATAATAAAGATAATAAAGATAATAAAGATAAGATAATAAAGACTTCCTTCTTCAGTGTCTGTATTAGAATTAAGCTGAGAGGGACAGTTTTCTTCCAAAGTGTATTGATTTTCTAAAACTTAAAAGGTACTTATGTCTTTATTCCTACTTACAGTTAACAAGTGATCTTCATCGTAATTCCAAGCCCATATCTATTGTGCTGATGAGCTCACCAGAAGTTTGCCTCTTGGATTTTTTAAATGAGTGCAATGTTCCTTCATGGCTGAAGAAAAAGCTGAAAAAACAGTACCTTCAAAGTTTCTAAATGAGCAATCCATGCACTTCTGATCCATTTTCTTACATGAAGACTGGTAGACACAAACCACTAGAAAATTTCAGTGAGATTCGATTTTTTTATGTGAAGACTGGTAGACACAAGCCACTAAGAAAATTTCACTGAGATTTGTCAATTCCTAGTCCTGGCATTGCTACATTTAGAGTTGTAGATGAGTGGACAAGTGGAGAATCTTGGTTTAGAAGAGCTCTCTTGAGGTCGCCTGCTCCTGTGGCCTGCACAAGGTGGAGCTGTCCTCCGAGTCAGGGTGGGCACCATTGACAGGATATTGCCTGGCTGTGCGGGGAAGTCCTCAGGACAGAGGTTCCATCATCTGTCCCAATGCCCTGCTCCTCACAAGGAGGCACTGATGGCTCCTCTGCAGATGTGTTGGAAAGACACGTTTTTTTTTTTCTCTGAGAAATTCTGAACAAATATGATTTTAGATGCTTGAAATGTGTATATATTATTTAGCATGCCAGCCCTTTGAGTTAACAAGAAGTAAAAAAAAACCCCATCGTCTTTTTATAAAAGTATTTGTACTGATGTTTATCATTAGCAAGCACTAACTGAAATAGGTGTAGCAGGTAATATTTCACCTGATTTATTACTAAAATTACCTTAAGACTTACTTTCTTGAACTTTGTAAGAAAAGTATTTAAGACCTAGCTTTTTTTGCCTTATTAAAAATTGCAGATTACCATTATTCACCTAGGATTTGTTGGCTATAATTTTAAGGTTATTTAAATTCTGATTTATAATGAAGATTCTTTTGCAAATTCAATGCAACATAAGAAATGTTTTTGAGTTCTACATGCTTATCATGTATGTCGAGAAAGAAGTTTGGTAAATAAAAAAAATTGTTAAATAAAGTTATCTTCCAGATCCTTTTTTGATTAAACTTCTTCAGGTATGTCTTATCTGATATTTTACTTCTGTTTGCTCACTCAGGTTTTTTTTTAAGAAATGCCTGTATATATTTTCTTTTATTACAAATTATGGAGGTGGAAAAGAATTAAAATTGCTTTTTGACTAGCTTCAGTGAAAGGTCTTCTGATAAAAACACACAAAAATATTTCTTCTAAATATGGGAGGTAACAGAATGAAACAAGGACCTTTATAGTTCATATATTAAATGTTCTGTATTGCAAAATAAATGTAATTTTTTATGAAAAAAAATTATGTTGTGTTCACACAAAAAACAAGTTTTTAAGATTGCATGACTTTATTATTAAGGTCAGAAGATAAAACAAATTAGAAGAGAGCTCAGGCAATTAATTTTAAAATGGTGTTTTTTTAAGGTATTACATCTGTAATACCTCCAACATCCCTCTTTTTAAAGCGGTGCTCTATTCAGTTGATGAACTACAAGACACAAACCAGCACAACATGTTTTTAGTAATCAGAAATTATCTTTACAAGTAATCAAAATTCAGTAGATATTTCTTAAGTCTCAGTATTCATGAATCGTGCCTTTCTACCCTCCACTGTCCTTGTTTCTGGACTAGAGGATTGATTAAGGATTTGGTGTTGAGTCTGCAAATTCAGCATTGGATTTATGTCTGTAAAAGGTGGACAACACTTCACGTCTTTGGTATATTTTTCAAATTTTTACTTCAAGCTCTTTAAGGCAGAATTTAATACAGTAAGGACCTTCTCTTTATTTTATGTTTTTTTAATGTTTTCTGATTTCCTGTTTATTAATCATTAAAAGTATTAAGCTTACTTTTTACAATGTCTTCAAGTTCCTGGTGATATAAAAGTGAAACTTTACTTTTCTCAAAGATCAAGAAATGTCAGAAGTGTATGAAAGTGAGTGCCTCTGACCAAGTTTTCAGTGGAAATAAAAAATGGCTAAAATAAAAGCCAAAAACTATTAGCTGCTCAGAGAAAAACTTCATGCAATATAATTTGAAGAACCACGGGAGTGAACAGGGTGAATTTCAGAAAAGGTTCGTCTTATTATGAACACAAGCAATATTTACACATCCATCTTACAAAGAGGAGTAAAGTTTTTAATTCATTGTCCTGCTCCCTGGAAGAGTAGTAGAGAAAGAATTTGTATCTTTTGTGGAAAACTCTCTCTGATGCCTAGAAAAAATATGTCCAGCAGACTGAACTTCCCTACACTATGCTATTATTATTGCTTATTTACTGTTCAATATATATTTCAAATACAAAAATTACAAGATTTATGTTTATTGGCCTATTTTTGTAGAAAAAACACAAAAAAAGTCTAGCTATTAAAAGGTGAATTTGGTTTTGGCAATTGGAGAAAAGTCTTCCCAACACTCATGATTCTAAAAATAACCAATTTAATTGTAAGATTCCAAATATTTCTATGCATGCAAAATAAAGACATAAATAAAAAGTGCAGGGAGAATTCAGAATTCAATGATTATGGGAATGCAATCTTCTTTTTTCTGTTATTGTCATTGCGGTGTTTTGTTTTGTTTGTGGATTTTGATTTTTTTTTTTTTTAGTATCTGAATGCAGATTTTGACAGTTTTATATTAAAAAAAAAAGAAAGCTGGACGGTTTAATGGGAAAACTGAGACAGAAATCTATCTTAACATTGGTTATATATAAGAGCAAAGCAGTGAAAGTAGACTCTGACCTCAGTCTCAGACTTCCATCCTTGTTTAACCTTCTCTTGTTCTATTTATTTGTTATTTTCACAAAGAAAAATGTTAAAACATAACAGGCATGAGGAGTTGAGGAATCATATTCCCCACTATAAATAAGCAATTCTAACTGAAAATGTACAGAATTTGGTTATTCAAATTAGGTTTACCTTAATGTGACAAATGCTTCTGCCAGCCATATGTGAAACTGACAATGACCTTTTTATTTTCATAAGGCAATATATAACATAATAATAGATTGTTCTTGCAAGTGATAGGAATAATAACACAAACAGGATTCTGTCAATGTCACTCCTTTCTGAGGCACTTGAAAAATCTCTCTAGCCATATTTTATTCCTCTCCAAATTCACCAGCTGCTAATGTGAATTCTCAGACCACAGAAGCAGTTACTATTTTATAAAACAGCTAGAGAGTAATTTATATGTTTGTTAGTAATTTGCACACAGATTGCCCATAGAAGAAAAATACCACTTGTAGGCCATGCAGAGTTTTTAAGTACAGTCGTGGCAGTTCCAAGTAGTTAAAACAGAAGAGTGTAAACATTTTATTTTCATCCTTTGAATATTGGTTTTCCCTTGAGTTCACATGGATTCAGTAGGAAGAGATGAATTTCTCTAGAAAGGAAATTCAGAGCCATTATCTTGCCAATATCTTCTATAGGAGTCTACTGTTCTTTTATATCACTCTCTAGTGATATTACTGGATTTTCTTTTCACAGAAGAAAATTCTTAAGTATAGGTATGGGTCACCATTTAGAATCTGAAGTGTCATGTAGCCATTGCCAGCTAAGCAAAAAATTTGATTACGAATAAGAATTTGACCTCAAAATACAGTTTTAATGGTCAAAAGTAAGAATCATTTTGAATATAGGTATATTTAATTCACATATGCACATAGTTTAGGGGTTTCAGAGACAAAATTCTTTTAATATCTACTCTTTTGAGGCACCTTTATTGATGTGGAATGCACAGCTTTCATCGCTATCCAAGCTATTGTGCTACAGCCAGCTTAGTCAGGCACTCACTCCTATGGTTAAAATCTCTCATTGCAGACTACAAACAAAAACCTTCACATGAAAAATGTATTTACTAGATGATATAAACAAATGAGAAGGAGCTGGAAGAAAATAACAAAGGCTTGTTACTGTGTAAGTGTGTATAGTCTAAGATTTCTGGAGAAAGAAAAATGCAAAAACATTGCATAAAACATAGAAAGATACTGTGAAGTTTGAATGAGCCAAGTTCTATGGGTTATTTAAGTATTTGTTTCACTAGAGAAAGATAATTGGTCTATAAATTCAGATGTAGAAAAATTTCTGACAGATGAGAATCTTAATATCCATAAAAAAATGAACTTGAGTCTTCTGTCTCAATGTACCTTAACCACCATTCTGAGGAGGCATTATTTCCAGCTTATATAATATGGAAGTAGTCTGTCCGTTGTGGTGAAACCACAGGAGATAAATCTAAATCCACAAGGGCTTAATAAGCAATAGCATGATGCTGATTCATTCATACAGTGTATCAAAACCTATTTTCATTTGGAGATACAAATTCAACCCCGAAAATACTTCCTCTATTTCTCCTCCTGGTTTAGTAGTTGCATTTACCATGTAAAAACTCCAGGTTTAGCCCTTTCCTTGTGGTGTTATCCTGGTATATTTCATACAGTATCCCTAACATTCCCCCATAAGAAACTGGAAAATTTTTTGCAGTTTTCATTTATTCTCTTTTATAGTACATACTGCATCACAAAATGTGTCAGAATTAGTAAAAGTAAAATTCAAAAGTATTTTATATTCATAATTTCAGCTGAAACTACTTGGTCAGCTTTAACACCAATTTTGGAGGACTTTTCTGTGACCTTTAAATTCAGGTATGTGAACTTCTTTCTGCATCTGTCAGTCAAGTATGTCACTTGACAGTTGGAGTTAACCTTGGCAACAAAATGCTCAGCGTGGAAAAAGGTTTAAACCTGCTTGAGCATACTCTTTTTCCTCTTCTTGATGCCTCTCCATTTCTGTCGTCTCAGTTAAGCTCCAAGAAACCATAATTGTGATCCAGGGTGGCATCAAATGGCACTCATTTGAGCCCTTGTTCCTGCAGTCTTGAATTAATTCATCTGGGGACCCTCACTCAGGCCATAGGGCAGTGGTCATAATTAATTTCAGGATTATGTCTGTGCCATACAGAGAGACACGGGAAAGGAAAAGCAGCACATGATGTCCCCTATCCTCTTCCTCCTTCTTCTGAATCAAGTTAGAGAGTTTCTTGCAGCCTGAAGGCAGGAGGAGAGGAGCTGAGGGCTCACTCTGCTCTATTTAATATCAGGTATTCAGCGTGTGAGAGGAGGGATACCTGGGATCTAGCTCTACAGGGATAACTCAGAGTATAACACTGAAGATAATCTCCCTGCCAGACAGCACCTCCATCCAAGGGTGTGCATGGATGTATTCACTTCAGAGAAGAGTGGTTGCATGCAAAAAGGTTTGAATGTAGGACAACAAAGCTGTTGGTCTCCTAGTGAATATATAAAAGGATCCAATGATTCAATGAACCGGAACAAAATTTAGGAGTTTAGCTTTGCAAATGTATCTGAATATACAGACACCTGAAGGCTAAGAAAGACACAATTATATATGGGGATATAGCGTTCTGTGTTGTTGCAATGAGTTGTCTCCCAACAGAGGGAGATGTGGATTTTCTAAACTGGTAATCAGAGGATTTAGTCATTTGCTGAGCAACTAATTTGAGTTGTATGTTCATCATTTACAGACAGAAGCATATGGCACAGGGGTTATATAGTCCAGCATTACCAGTGTTTTTAGTGACCCTTCTTATTAACCTGGAGTTTTAAGGTACCACAAAGTAAGTATTTATAGCTGTAAAAAGTCATGCCCTTCAAATGTAACTGATGTTTGTTCATTTTGTTTTAAAGTACTGGATTTATTGTTGGCAATAAAACTAATTTTATTACCTCTACCAATAAAGGTCATTGATTATAGCAATTTTTTTTTCCTTTTTCCTTCCTCAGCCATCAACACTGGGCTATTTATTAAAAGGGACAAACAGTATTAGGATATTTTTATCACCAGTTTTGCACAGACAACACATAACTTCATGTCATCAGCTTATTGATGGCAGAAGTGCAGTGCCCCTGTTTTAGTGGTATTGCCACAAAGAAGCAGGCTGGGAACAGCATGAGAAGCAGCAGAATAATGTCCATTCTCCTGTCTCTCTTTCTAATCCATATTAGAAATAATCCATATCAACATGTGCTGACTTCACTAAGAAATTCAACACAGGAAATGTAGACAAAAGTCTTGTTCTTTACAATTCCCTTGGCTTTTTCCAGGCCACTCTCCCTCCTGTTCCACCTTGTGGCAAGGATTCTGGGCATAAACTTCTACGAGCACAGCTGAATTATTAAGAGAAGTCATGGTTGTGGAGTCTCCTAGAAGGGTTTTACTAACGACCAAACTATCATCTGACATTATTTAATCAATGGCTGAATGAAAGTCAAATGGCAATCAAATGGTGATTATGCAATAATCGATTTTTAGTCAAAGAATGATTTAACAACAATGTGACAATTTTTCAAAATATAATTTAGGCAGTAACTAGATGATGACAGACAATGATTTGGACCGCTGTCAAACTCCACTTCTAATAGTTAAGTTTATCTTTGGCTGTATAAAAATGTCAGTAGCATAGTTAGGCCTAATGCAAGCTGTCACTTACTTCCTTTTAGATATCAGATGTTAGGTAAGGGGTCTCAGTCTCGAGGGGCAGCCTTGAGAGGTGTCCTTCATCAAGGGGGAGTTCCCCAGTGTGCAGCCTGCTGTCACACGGGAGAGCCTGATGGGCTCAGAAAGGCTGCAGATTTTGTAGCATAAAAGTGATTGACTGATAGTCAACCTCCCCACTCTGGTGTGTGTGCAGGGGCACAGCTGTAGCACTTTTAGCTCCGTGTGGTCCCAGCTTGAGTTCATATTGTTGGCATCTGCTAAGACACAACTAATTCCTTAGCTCCTGGGCAGAGACAGACTGGTGCAGATATCAGGGTTTGCACATCAGGGATGATTTCATTCAGGACCACTTGTCAGTGAGGGCTGAACCACAGCACTGGGCACTTGCTCAGACTGGGTGGATCTGTCACACTGCTCATATAATTAGAGACCCAGTAAAAGGGCTCGATCAAAGTTAACTATGCAGCCTTAGGGTTACTTTTGGTATATAATTTATAAACCCACGAAGAGGAGAAGTTTGTGCTTCTGAAATAACTAATTTTGTTTGTTGCCACTGTCAACTGATATGCAAAGGCTTTTGGTCATCACTATAACATCATCACTATAACAATACAGTATTTACTTTATGGTTCATTATAGCTGTGGTAAATATACAGGGATGAAGCTGGCCTCATTGCATGTGAACATGAAATGACATAAAGATACATTAATGACTTGAGAAGAGCTGTGCTGTCTTACTACTGCATCTGCCTATTGCTACATCTTTAGTTTATGTATGAGCTAATATTGTTATACTAGTGTAATTTCACTTAGAAACACAATACTCTAGTGATTTCCTCCTTTAAAATGATCACCACAGAACATTTCTCCAATTAAACATTACTTTAGACAATAATGTGTTTTATACTACTAGAATAATTTTTTATATATATTCAAGTTTCTTTTTTGTTTATTAAAAAGAGAAAAAAGTAAAAGATGAAAAGCATTACTCCAATATTCATTAAATTAATAGAGTGGCATTTTTATATTGAGATTTTGTGTATAATACATATCCTATTTTATAAGGTGCACCCATATTAGAGAGGCGCATTCTTATCAATGAATAAATACTATGAAAAATTTCAATTTCAATTTAGTGAAATATTTGGTTATTTTGAAAAGTTGTTTCACAAGTTATTAACTGTACATATTCCATAAGATACCACCATTAACTATGTTCTTAGAAAAGCTTGACATATCATATATATAAAGAGCATAGGATGTGTTTTGATGCTATTAAAATTTTTCAAAAGTAGTAGAGTGTAACTTCTTTTAATTTAAACTTCATTGCTTATATTCACCTGGTCTCTTTTTAAAAAAAAAAACAAACAGTAAGACAGAATATTTCCATTTCCCCAGGAAAAAACACAAACAAACTTGCTGTCAAGTAACATTACAAGGGACATCTCATCTGAAGTTTCTGCTGGAGTATTTTCTTTCATCCTTTGAGAACTGACTTCAAAATAAATGCTCCGTGAGCTCAATTTCCTTGTTTCCGTCTAGTTTTCCCTTCTAATTCTGGCCAGAAACTGGAATTATCTCTCTTGGAACATGCAAGTTACTGGAGCAGTTCTATGATATGAACAAGCTGATCAAAAAGGTGGCCAAATATGCTCTTTTATAATTTTGTCTTGTTTTAGAAGCATTTCTTAGCAAGTAGCTTTGCAAGAGAAAACAAGTTAAAAAGAAATCATAAAACACTGCAGGTTTTCTTCCTAGCAATTTCTTCACTGTAGGCAATAATAATGCCAAGAACAAAGAAACAACATAATTTTTAAATAGGAAATGCACAAGGGATGGTTACCCTTTGGCTTTTTTCCTTTGTAACATTTATCTTCTGCATATATATTTTTAAAACAAACCGCAAACAACCAACATTTCCTGAAATCATAACCCCAGGAGGATTTGAAGCAGTGCTACAGTAAATTTTGTCTTCTATTATTGTTTCCAAGCTAAGAAAAAAGATTTCCTCCACGCGAGCAGTGAATGGCTTTCCAATGAAAATTATCTTTAGAACCCTTCTAAAGTAAAAAGTTGTCCAGAAAATATGGGACTACTGGAAGAAAATTATTGAGATGTCTTTTCTGATACTAAGGTGGCAATTATTTTGGAGTCATTGCCTCATTTGTGAAGTAATCCAATTTATTTCTGGTTTAGCCAATAATGTTCTCTTTATTAGTATGCTAAAGATTTGCTGAAGACCACAAAATCCCCCCCATGCGTAGTTTTTCTGCCTATAAAATCTATTATGTCAAAATGAAATAACGCAAAGATTTCAAATCAGTGCCAGATATTCTGTCTATAGTAAATCATTTTGCATTTTTTATTTCTAATCTTAACAATGTATTTAATGATACTCCAGGTTTTTAGGTGAAACCTGGCAAGTTTTGAGGCTTTTAGCTGCCTGTCATCTCCTTTACAGTTAAGATTTTTTTTTTTTTTAATTGTCTTCTACTAGAATATAACTCCCTATAGAACACATTTGCTTAAAATGTTTGCTGGAGATGTTTTTCATTTAATGTGCTAGTTTTTCCAGGGCTCTGGAGACTGTCTTTTTAAAACATATTTTCATTATCTTCCCTTAATCTTCCCAGGATAAGCACTTTCAGTTTTTATTCCAGTTTGGATATGAAAATTTGCATACACAGATTTTTGTGTTACTCTGCCTCTGCTCTAGTGTCAAAAAGTCTTGTTCAGAGGAAAAAAAATGATTTTGGTGTCATGAGTACAGATCTCTCTTCTTTAACATAATAACCTCAGAAAACAATTAAAACCTAGGTCTTATATTTGTTTTTATAATCAAAAGTCTTTGCAGGAAAGGAAAAAAGACATAGAGAAAAACTTCTTAGGAGTTCAACCTCCATTTTGATAGATGTCCTCATTTGAATACAATTCTTATTAATTTATAAAATATATCTTTTTCCATTTTATATAAGCTCTGTGGTTGTTCTAAGGTTATGATTCATACACCTTACATGTTCCTCAAATCTTTTCCTTCATTTGTCCTCACTACCTGAATTTTATTCAGATTTTTTTGATTTTCACATAAAGATGTTAGAAACCTATTTCACATTATATATAAAACATATCTAGTTTGTCTCTTGCAGTGCTAAATATTTGCTGTTTGGAAGCTTTAAACCTTATGCAGATACAGTTTTGATGCCTTTCAATCACAGGTTTTTGAGATTATGTGTTAGGATTTTAAAGAATGGTTCACTTTCCATGTACTTAGGATAATAAAAGGCTTCTGGTACAAAGTGTGGACCCCTGTTTGTGATAGAAATCACACAAGTTACTGAGCTTTCAGTTTATCCTGCCATCCTTTCCTTCCTCATGTCTTTTCTTCTCAAACCTTTCCCACCTCCATGGAGTATGAGCAGCTTGAACAGATCCAGATGATGACTGCAGTAGAAACCACACAAGGCAGCGTTCATTGTTATCTCTCCTCAATATCTTCTAAAATCTAAAATAACTTTTCTCTATCTAGTAGATATGATAACTGTATTGTCTTTTTCCTTTTTTTCTTTTTT
>VXBB01022886.1:313376-361071 GCA_013399915.1 Illadopsis cleaveri
ATTTTGAAAATTGAAGTGCCTTTTGTGGAAGGCTAATGGAAAAAGAACAAAAGAAAAGCAAACATAACTAAATTGTAAATTAGTTTTAAAGTTTATCAAAATATTTTGCAGGAAGCTGTTTGCATCAGTCATCTAGCTCAGAGCATTAGTCATATCAATGTTAGTCACTGAGGGAATTTTTCAGCAGAGTTCTAGGAAGCTGGAGTAGAACCACTTATTTTACTGCTTCTCTTGGAAAATGAGGTCAGTTTCATGAATTTTTTTTCTTTCCTGACTCATCTTTTGAACTTTACTCTAGACTTTGATAATTTAGATTCTTTTTTTTTTCTTTTTTCCCTTTTTTCTTTTTTTTTTTTTTTTTAAGGGAGTGACAACCTACGGGATCACACCATATATTTCCCTTTCTATTTCTACTGTAAAGTACCTTAAGATACTGGATATCTTTTTTTGTTTGTTTGGGTTCTTTTTAGTTGTTTTTGTTTGTTTGTTTGTTTGTTTGTTTTTCTTGGCTATAATAACTATATTGTTTTGTTTTATCTTTTATTTTTAATCATCTTGCTCAAATTACATATACCAAAATATTTGTTCATCTTCTCACTACTTTAATTGTTAGCTGAGTCTAGATATATCATCTGAGATGCACAGCTGAAAAAATAATTTTCCCTTTTTCACTCAGAAAGAGTAGATTAATCTGAAGTACATGAAGCTGCTTTAACCCCATGGTTTAGTCCTGATCCTGGACAGAATGATTTAATCTAGAGATCTTTCCAACAGCTTATGATTGATTTTTTGGGTTTTTCTCCCTGTACTGTACAATACTGTTGTAAAACATATATTTTTAACAAAACAAATCTTTCATAAGGACTATATCCTTATACGTAGAATGTTCTCCTAAGAGAATCCTCTATATTATGGCATTCCATGGATTCTTATGGATATGGAAACAAAACTGCTTTCTTGCCATTTTATGAATCCACAGCTGCAGGTAATAAACTCAAATCATCACATGCTATGAATTTCTATAAAAAGTGAGCTGAAGTACAAGGCACACTGAATGAGAAAAAGTCCTTGCATTGAAAAGCTTGCGTCAAAAGCTATCACAAAATTACAGGGCTGAAGTCGCTTCTGCTTCTTATTTCCAAAGTCGTGGTATATTTAGTTTTCATTGGAAATAACACAAGTATATGTACAAACACAACCTGACTAGGCAATGCAACACATTTTGCAGAAAAATAGATTTTTAAATGTTTACCTGTCAATGTAATGCTGTAAGATAAAACCTTGGAGATCCCTCGAGGCTTCTCCTGTGGATATTTCACTGTTCCAATGAGAACATTAATTTTGTTTACTTCTTCTCAAATCCACCTGTATACTTTGAAGATTACCAAGGTGACAATATGACATGCTACATGAATTTAAACTTCTGTCTACTGAAGAAACTAGCACTGCATATGCTTATTATAGTAAAAAGGGGAAGAAGATAGCATTTCAGGATATCTGGCCCCTGAAAATGCAATTCTTTCTAAACTCAGTAACATATTAATAAACCATTACTTTTTAAGGTATGATCCTACACAAGTGATATATTCTAAGGAAGAATATTACTGGAATAAAAAGCATATAATAGAGTCCATTACTAAATACATTCATATCATAGTATTTTTGGCAGCATTACAAAAACTAGCATTTTTTGATTGCTGCTAAGAGTAGCAAAACCTTTTTTTAGGTCGTGGTCAGCCTTCTGTGTTTCCCAGCATCACTTAATATTGGAACAGAAAGTGTTCTCATATTTAAATTCCAGCCTCTAGTGAAGAGGGGAATAAATATACAAGACAGTGCAACATGTCTTTATTAAATTGCATCTTGATTTTTCTTAAAACTGTGCAATCAGAAAGTTCAAGTAAGGTGCTTTAGTGAGAGAAAATAAGAAACAATGCAATTAAGAAATAGAGACAATTTTTAAGGGTATGTAAGAATAAAAGCTATAACATTTATCTGGTGGAAGATACATTTGCAAAATAATTGTTCTATAAGTAATAGCGTAGCATAAATGTCAAGAAAGAACATCAGCGTAGGAAAGTAAAATAAAGTAATCGAAGGGAAATGTTCCCAAATGTTTACACTTGCTGTTTTGATGTGCTTATTTGACTCTCCTTTGGTGTTCTCATTGCCTGACAGAGGCAGAAATAACAGAAGAAAATGTTTATTTTTTAACTACTTGTTACACTTCAGGGAGGGAGATAGACCTTCTCATATGTTGTGTTCTACATTGCCAGAACAAGACATATTTGAAAAGAGGAAAATGAATTATAAACTCAGAATCCCCAGAGCTTCATTCAGAGTTACTTGTTTATTGTTACTTTGAAAGACTAGGGAGATCATCAGTGTTGTACTGTAGACATTGGGAAAACTGGGGCACTGTTGTCACAAAGTGGTAAAATAATGTAGGGAACTTTTTCCCTACTGAACTGTTTTCCTGTTACCTATATTATGAAGGGAAGTTCTCATGTTAAAGCCATATTATTTACTTTGGCAATTAGGATGTTTATTAAAATTATTCAGAGGAACTTCCAAAAAAGAGATTTATTTTAAAAGAGATCAAATTACAGTGGGATATCTAGTAAGAATCAGGTCTTAGCAGCAACTGATTGCTGATGGAAGTACATTGGTATACTGTCACTTACAGGTACAGTGTTTCTGTGCAAGGACAAAGGACTTGCTCCCTGAAATGGCAGATTCTCAAAAGTACTTGAGTGAGAATAAGAATGTGAAACATCTCTGACATGAATGTGGGACCTTTCCATCGATGTTATGAGAAGAAATAAATAGAAACTTTATTTTATACTTAAACAGTTACAGTAAACATTAAATCATTTTTGGCAGCATTATCATAGCTACGAAGAGTAGGGTAACCACATGAGAAGTTAAGTGAACTGTATTTTTGGCCTGTATTTTGAGTGGTAACTATTCTGGCAGGACAAGACACTTCAAGGGCACAAAGTGAGGGTCCCACTGAAATACATTTTAATATGACAAATTAAAACATGAATAATAAACCCAGATTCTCATTCTTCAGCCAACATGTTTCACTTTGTGTTCTCACATACCTTTTATGGCATATCTTGCTATGCTGCAAAGATGTCAAAGATGTAACAAGGAGGAATGTTTTGGAATGTTTTGTTTTCTACTCTATTATTAGCCAGTTCTTTTCTCCTTTTCTTCTTCAACTTCTTCCCTCTCTCATGCATTGCTCCAATAAATTGGATCTTCTTTTTTTTGCTCTCTGATTTAGACACCTAAGTCTCAAAATAAATCTGGGATAATCACTTGATATTCTATGTACTGGTAGTTTTCAACTGTAGCTCTTTCACCCACAGACTTAAATTACCAATCATTGAAAACATACTGCTGGTTTAAAATCCCCACTTGTTAGATTTTACCCAGAACAAAAAGTAGATATAGGATTTTCTAAACTAAATAATTTAATAGACAGCAAGAAGAAAAACCCATCCACATATAGTGCATCTAAGGCATTACAAGGAATGGGATAAAATGCATTTTGAAATAAAAATAATTAAATACCTTTTTCATACCTCTTATTAGAGTGGAAAAGATGTTTTGATGAGTTATGGTCATTAACCTCCTGTGAAGTAAGCAGTTAGATTGCACCTATCAGGAGTAGAACAGTTGTTTGTAACTACGCTGCCAAACTAATGAGGTTATTTGAAACCATGACTATATATTTGTATTGATGTTTATAAATTGTGAATTTCACATGATAATAGATCATCGCTGGTAAGGATAAAATATATTATAAGTCCTGTGAATTAAAAAGTGCCTAAAACAAGCCGGTTTTGTTTTCTTTCATCATACTTCTGACCAAGTTAAAAAGGACTGGCAAGGCAAGATCTGATGCTGATCATATTCATAATAAAAAGATGCTTCCTTAGGGCCAGATTTCAGCTTCTGATTTTCAGCTTCCTACAGTGCAGCCAAGATCAAAGTAGGATTATTATAGCACCAATGTTAGATAGCAGGCATTAGAAAATGCTAGAAACAACAGTCATTGTACACAGGACAATTCATCGCCTAGATGAAATAAAAAAGTATAAACTCCAATGTTTTTTAAAAATTGAAACAGGGTCAGACAGGAAGTCTCATATGAAATTCTGCACCCAGACCATGAAATATAATCACAGATTATGAAAGAATCTGCTCACAAGTGACTTCTGTTCATTTTTTGCTTTGTTGTCAAGGTGCTGCTGGCAAAGAAGGCAACAGACAGGCACTGAGTGAGTTTTGTTTACATAGGAGAACTTTCCAAGTGAGGCTAATAAAATTCTGTTTAGACACTTTTATTAAAAATGTGACCTTATATAATGATTGTTTAAACTACATCCTACCTGTTGTAAACCAAGGTGAAAAGATACATTGCTAATATCAGTAAGGTATTTTACACAATCTATTTCACCTAAACCTTGAGGACAGTTCAAATGCACACACTCACCCACTGGGAAACAGAACTATCTAGGGTAATGCTCTTCCAGCAAAAATTTCTCTCCTAGGAACATGGCATTTGCCATGGACTAGGAAGGGACACAGTCAAAGTCATGCCCAGTGACTTGTCTGTGGTGAATTGTAACTCTTTGACATATTTTTTGTGGTTCTGAGCTTTATTATAGTTGAAGGAGAGATTAGCTCAGAATTTGGTATTTATATTAACTGAAGATTTTATGCCAAAAAATCTTTTGCATGTATTCAGGACCTAGAGGATTTTCTCTCAGTAGGTGCATCTCTTATTGGACTGTGCAAAACACTTCAAGAATTCTTCAATTCAGACTAATATTCTCTATAGGTACTCCTCGTGTTTAAATAATTACTAATGTTGAATTCTGAGCCTAGAAGGGTAATGGTTTTGTTTCCTCTACTCCTTTCCAATTTCTCAGCATATAGATACAAGGCCTGGATGTGCAAGAGAACGATCTTTCTACTGTTCTTCACTGTTCCTCTGCAGAACTATTTCAGTAAAAAATAAGAAGATGGCTCCTGAGGGCTATGACAGTCCAGATGTAGTTGCAATGACAGCTAGTGAGGTGTAACAATGTGCATAGGAGTGACACAATACATTGCCCAAAAAAGCTGAAGTGTGTGAATCTACTCCATGAAGGAATAATGGATGTTCAAATGCAGTTTCTATGGCAGTGTCATTTCAAAAACCTCAATCCATTACGATTTTTTTCATTTATGACATTGCTGTTTAGTTGGTTGTTTTGTTTTGTTTTGTTTTGTTTCTTTCAAAGTGGACATTCCTTATACAGCAAGATTTGAACTCATTCATTATTGGATTGCTCTGAAAAACAGTAGCAAATCTATGTATGCTATGAAGCTCATAGCAAAGGAATTTGGAGAAGCTAGTCCTCATAGAATGTAGCTATCTTCCTCTTCTTGAGAGAGGATATTTTGTAAGAATCCTATGAGAAAAATGCAGAACAGTAGATAGACAAAAATTCTCCCAAACCATCAAAAACTTTATTCTGAGCTTGGCTTTTCCTGATACAAAGAATCAAACCCAGTCATTTAAACAAAATTTACAAGAAAACTAAGGCCAGCCCATGTTTTGACACAAGCTGTAAAACCACCCACTGCTCTCATTGTATCACGTTTTTGCTGCACTGAATCAGCAGCATCTCTTGTCATTTTTTTCAAAAAAAGTCTTGCTGCTGCAGATTTTTTCAGCAGAGCAAGGTATGAGCACAGGACAATGGGAAGGAGGTCTTTGAAGAGTTATAAAAAGCAATCTGAAAGAAAAGGGAGATCAACAAAAGAAGCTGGAAGAGAATACAAAAGTGAAGGCGCAGGGTAGGCTGGTGGGAAATAAAGAAAACTGCACATGGGTGGGAAATGATTAATTTTCTGACAGTTTATAAAAATAGGTTGTGAATCTGCAAAGGAATCATGATTGAGACAGCTGAGGAAAACTCATGTACCTTTATGCATATTATTTCTCAAGGAATGTAAAGAGAAATTACTTAATTTCAGACATTGAGGCTCCCTAAGATGGGGGTAGCCTCTCCATCTGTGTGCAGCATGTCTGAGCCAAATACTGAAAAATACAGTTGAGGTCAGGAGCAGTTATTCTCTGTCACTCTGCTATTTTGTAGTGGAGTGTTACTATCTTAATAATTGTAACACAGATGGGTAATAAGGATGTAATTACTTTTATAATGCTATTTTTAAGAATACAAATTTGTTAGCTTTTTGTTCTTAATAAGAATTCAAAAGCAACCCATCTAAAACTGTCTGCAACTTTGTCACAGAATTCCTACATTATATGTGAAGTTTACATTTAATTTCTCAAGTTTTCCTTGTACCAAAAAATTTGAGGTTTAAAGACATTGGGTGTCATTTTTCTTCAGTGTTGCCACTATGTTTGATCTATGTTCCTTTCTTTAAATTTGTTCTCTATTTAGTTTTCCCTGAGGAACAAAATGAGGAACCCCATGGGTGCTTTGGTACCAGTAATATCAGAATCACACCTAGGCACTGGATTACAGGTGGCCGAGGACAGTAGGGTGAAAGAGGGATCAACTGAGCCATCATGTACAGGATTGTGTAGGATCTAGAAAGCGATGCTGCAGCACTACAGGTGAACGTGCAAAATCTGACAGAAGATAGATGCACTTTCAGCCAGTGAGGGGCACACCAGTCTTGTCTAGGTATCTTCTTTCTTCTTGCAACCCAGAATTGATTTCCTGACAGTATTGGACACATATCAGACCTTTATGTGTCGCGGTGTCAGTGTCTCTCTGCCTCGGCCAGCCCTGGCACCACAGCAGGAAGGGGTACAGCTTGATAGCTAGAAAGGACCTTGCCAATCCCTCGGGTTCTGGTTTGCCCGCAGGAGTGAAGCGATGACAGCAGGAAAGAGGGAGCGAGTCTGCTCAGGGTTCAACCACTGGTTTTATTCATCCCACAGTGGGGACAGCCTCAGCTCAGGGTGTCTGCCTCAGTAGACACCCTTTGACAGAAGGAGCCCCTTTGCAGAAAGTGCTGGAACACCCAAAAGCAGCATCTTTTATTGGAGGAAGGACCCAGGGGATGGGTTTACCTGAGGACAAATCAGGGATCATGTGAGTATGGCTCTGCAGGTAAACGACACATATTACAACAAATCAATAACTCGGGTGGGGAGACAGCCAAAGTCTTGTCCAATCACTCGAGACCCTCACTGGAACTTTCTAGACTTTTGGGAGAGGCCCCAAAATGATAGACAAGACCCAGGGGCTGTATAACTTATGACTGGCACATAACTAGGATTGGGGTAAAACCAAGAAGGGTTAAGTATGGGTGACATGGGGCAAACCATTACAACTTATAAAAAACAAGGAACAAATACATACATAAAACCAAAACCACACCACTAAATTTATGTTATGCCACAAGATAGTATACACAGGAGCAAGCACTGAAGTCTGTTACATAGAAATATTGCATCCCTAAATTATATTATGGCAAGAATTGACCTTCCTGGCTAGGATATAAAAATGGTTTTAATTTTAATGCAGTGTGTTTCAAGGCAACCTGGGAACCCACTTACAGGATGCTTCAGAGTATCTTACTTTGACAGTTTGTGTTCTTTTTGAGCTCTAAGTTTTTCTCCTTCATCTTTCTCTAGCTTTTATTACTACTTGCTTTGTTTAAAGTATGCATATGAGAGACAATGATGCCTTCTGAAAGAGAAAACCATACAATACCTTCAGTTCACAATGCCACATTATCCGTAGTTTGCTGTCAGTTTTTCTTCACTGTGCATATTTCATTATACTAGTTACATTGTTTTTACCACAAGTTCTAGCACAGGCAAGAATTTTAATAACTGCTAATTTAAGAATGTATTGAATCCCATTTAGTGCAGAATAACAAACATTTCCTTGAAACTAAGTGTTTGCTAAGTGCTGTTGTGAAGCTGTGTGTGAGGCTGATCTCTTTGTTAGGCTTCAAAGAAAAACATGGTCTTTTATGTGAAGATTTGAGAAATTAACTTTAACAAAGCCAAAATGAGAGAATATTCCTGGACAATGAGTGTGTTAAAAACAAATGGGGTCTACTAGAATTCAATCAGTTTCTTTAATTCTTGATCCTGTATAGAGCACATTTTGATTAATTTTTCTGTTAGGATAAGTTTAAATAAAATTATTTGTTTCTTGGATTTCACGGCATTACTGACATCAGATGAAGAAAAAACTCACATTCTCAGTAACTCTAAAACAGCATTGAAACCATCATATTAGGATGCTGGAGTAATGGAGTGATGAGGAGTCCCCAAGAACAGAATGAAAGTAAGAGTCTTGAGAAAGAGAATACTATAAATCCTTATTTGTTTGACAACCGCTCGTTTAAACAGATTCAAGCAGAAACTCTGACAGAGTATAAGTTTAATCAATAACATAGTGGTAGTTGACAGGATGAAAATTATACCTTTAGTTACCTAAGATGACTAAAAACCACACTCATGGAGAAATTTATATATGTAAATGATAGTATAAGGAACTGCAACAAGACCTCCACATGCACATTAAGAATTTTGTTATAGAATCATGAGTAACAAACCACCTGTTTATATCATTTTTTTTGTTACTGATACATTTATCATTCTTTGTTACCTTCTTTTCATATAAAAGACTGTGCTTTCCTTTCGGAAAGAGATGTCAGTTTTGTTTGATGCCTGTCAGCTTATCCTGAAGAATGATAATAAAATCAAAGGTCTTGAATCAGTGCATTAACTTGCTCTTTCACACTAGGTGAAAGAAAACTGCTTTAGGGACAACTTTATGGGATCAAAGGCATATGAGTGCTGCATATATGAGTTGTACAAAATAAAAGCTGAGAATGTTTTATTTTGAAAAACAAAAAATAAATCTATGGATTCCTTCTTGTATGGAAATAGTGGAATTTAAATTTGATGTATATGTGCTGAAAAATGCACCATCATGTTTGTATAGAACAAAAGAAGCAGGATAGCAAGCCTGTTTGTGTCATCTGTTTTGATCCTACCTATTATACAGAATGCAAATACCATCATTCCCTTCTTGACTTTGACTTCAAGTGGCTCACTCAGGTTTTTATTAGGTATTCATTAACTTCTCTGTAAGTCAAATAATACATTTTTTTGGCTCTGGTTCTCTCTTTATTCATGCTGTGAACTTCCATTTATCGGTTATAGAATAGGCAATAAATCAGAAGTCATTTCATCCTTAGAAAAATGAGACCAGTTTCTTGAGTTAATTTCTGACTTATCAGATTTTGAGCAAATCTTAAAGAAGGAAGACAATTAGTGTTCTGACAATCAAGAATTAATTTGAACAAAGATTGTTTCCAGTCTGCTGGTTGTCTCAGAATTGCTTAATTACTTCATGACCTCACAAAGCAAGTGATGGTGGTGGATTTTACAATTAAAATGTTATTAAACTGTTTTTCTATAATTATTTTTTGCTAGTGTATTAGGGAAATGTCATCTTGAAAACAAAATTTAAAAAACTGAAAACAAAATCTAAACCCATAAAATTTAAACAACTGTATCAATATTTTTGAAAGGTTGAATTCTTGCTACAGTATTTTAGGAACTGTACTTAATTAAGAAGAATTCAGATAGTCTGGGTTATACTCAGCAACTCACAGTGAGATGTTGATAAAACCTCTTACACTCTTTCTGTTCGTTAAGTATTTGAAAAGGAAGTTCTTTCATTTTTAACTCTGCAGAATAAGGTTTTAATCTCTTGAAGCATGAACTCTCTTATTGCACAGTGGGACTGACATTTCTTATCCTGTTTACTGTCTGTGAGACATACCATGATACACAAAATTTAGTAGTAATAATATATTTTTAATTAAAACAACTCAGTGTTGCTTACTTGTATATATTCCACATGACATAAACTGGGGACCTGAACCATTGCAAAGTGAGATGATGGGAATGTAAGCATCTGCTAACATAAATGTGACTCTAGGAATGCTGATGTTTTATTAAAAGGACTTGAAATCAAGAAAATTAAAAAGTCACAGTTAATATGATGTCATACATAATATTTCTGTTTAATTTTTTAAACTTAGTTTAAAATCCTTGTAACCACTTTTGAAGGAATTCTTAGGTCATTACAGTTCCACTCTGAATGTACTTACTAACATCCATGAACAGCAACCAAGTTTATTTCATTGGGGTAGTTGCTGCATATGCTGAAGAATCTTGTATTCCAAAAGTCAGTCATGTTCCCAAAACTCAGAAAACCAAAAATCTTTTTCCAATACAGTGCTTGCAGGCTATCTTTAATCTTTACCAATATATGGCAATACTCCATAAATCAGAGGTCATGAATAAGTGCATTTTGGGCCTTGTGTTGAGGGCACTAGAAAAAGGAAACCAAAGTTGTCAAATTGCTCTGTACTCAGAAGCGCATCTATCTCAGTCTCATCTTCCAAAGAAATGTACAAACATCTATCTTTTTATAGCCATGGAGCTCCCTCACACTGCTCAGAGTGCTGTCTCCTGCCTTCTCTCCTGCTGGATTGCTGAAGCATGTTGCACATGCTCTGTGCTTCAGCAATGTGGACAAGGTAAGTGAGGGGGAGAAGACATGGTTTTGTGACTGTCTTACTACTGGATTATAAGGAAAGAAGCTAAATCTGTGTTTAGAGCAAGATGGGTGCATTGTGACAAAGCTGGTGCTCTGTGCAAAGATTGTTGAGTGTATAGAAGGCTCTTTACCTTATTATCCTCAAGGGGAGACACAGAGGTCCATAAGAGCATTATTATTAGAAGCAAACAATTTCCAGACAAGTTGTGATAAGAAGAGTGAGGACACCAGCCCAAGTTCTTAGGCCTTTATTAATGAAAATGATGGCCTATAATTATGTCCATTAACCTGCATATTGTTGTCTTTAGAAGTCTTGAGGAAGATAGAAAACGGTTCTGAGCATCCCTCTTTTATAGAGCTAAACAGCATCATCTGCACAGTTCATTCTGTCAGCTGCCAGTTGTTGTAGGGGATAGCTTTTTATCAGGCAGCTACTCCTACAGAAGCCATAAAGGTGCTCCCTGTGGAACGTGTCAGAACATGTCAGAATTTGTCATGAAGGAAAATGAAGATATGGGACTAGACCATAATCTGAGAAATGTGATGGATACTGGGGAGTAAACTGTCACACTAGCATTTTGTCTCATTTGAAAACAAAAATGCATGTGAATAAGAGATTAAAAGTATGCATTCAGAATAGAGCATTATAAGAGCATCCGTGGACGGCAGGGAGAGGGAACTCTGCAGACCTGAGTTATTCTAGAGAACANTTCAGGTTATCTAGTAACTAAGACTTGGTATCCTACAACTCAAAGTAAGCTTTCATTTCTATTTCGCCTATAGGTTTCATATTTTCAGAATCTTTTGCTAAGCAATCATATTTATAAGGTTTCCCTGATTCATCTTCCCCAACAGAGCATAGCTTTAGATCAAGGTAAAGCATCTCTACAAGGTAGCATCTAAAAGCATAATTAAAGCCCACATTCTGAATAAGAATAGACTAAACATTGTGGTTTATGGGGTTTTATTCTGGATAAAAAACTAATTCAAAAAGTATTTGGAAGCTAAACACTGGTGAATAGGCATGCCTTATAATATGGCAGAAGTTTGAATGTAAGATGGGCTATGAAGGACATAACCTGTGGGGGTCCCACTGTGAACAAATTCAGAAAAAAAGTTTAGATTTCTGTCTCCTGCAACTTCCTGAGTTCGTATTATTATAGGCAAGGGAAGACCTTGCCTTTCACAGAGCTACCACCCTTTTTCTTTGGGAGGCAGCTGGCTCATTATGGACTCAGAGTCTGGCCCCAGAAGCCACCATGCTTTCAGCTGTGATTGTGAACGTCTTTCTCTCCTCTGCCTTCTCAAGCCTCTTTCTCTTCCTTCTGTGTAAAAGATTAGATTTCAGAAGGAAAATTCAATACTTCTCTGCTGAAATACCACAATGAAAGTGTGAGTATGAAAGAAAAACATCATTACTTACAGCCTAAGAATGTTCCCCTGCAAACAGTTCAACCCCTTACCTCTAATTCAGTTTAGAAGGATTCAAGTGAAAGGAAATACGTTTTTTTCAATCCCCTTAGGTGGCTTTTTTTACTGAAAGGTGAAAGGTCAGGGAGGTTTTACTGCTCTCTTGTGTCCTTGCAGAGGTGAAGATATTGGATGTTATGAGGAGTATTTCGTATATAGATTTTCTCATATTTAATTTATACTATGTTTATACTACTGTATACAGTATACAAAAGTATGTAGTATTGTACTCTATATTATTCCTATGTCAGAATATATTAAACATTCATTGACCTTGGAATATCCTGAAAAAATATCTATATCTTTTTTTTTTTCTCTTAATATAAATTCACAGGCAATTTGCAAGATGTCACATGTGGAATCACATCTCACCAAGAAATAGCAGATACTATGTACAAAAGATTTTTAATTTCATATCCAGTGTTTTCCTATTGAAGTACAGAAGGTGATTTGAAAAAATTTCAGAAATATCTGGCTTCACTTGTATAGTCATGGTTACTTTGGTAAGTTATAGATAAGATACTCGAAATTTCAAATTGCTGTTTTAGTCTTTTTTTTCTTTTTCTTTTTTTTTCTTTTTCTTTTTCTTTTTCTTTTTCTTTTTCTTTTTCTTTTTCTTTTTCTTTTTCTTTTTCTTTTTCTTTTTCTTTTTCTTTTTCTTTTTCTTTTTCTTTTTCTTTTTCTTTTTCTTTTCCTTTTCCTTTTTCTTTTCCTTTTTCATTTTCTTTTTCTTTTTTTCTTTTTCTTTCTTTTCTTCTCTTCTTTCTTTTTAATTAATGCTACACATAATTAATTGTTTTACGCAAACTGAAAGATACACTCGTATATTTTCATAACCATATGCTTACTAAAAGCAGCTACTTATATCCATGTAAACAAAATCTAGCACAACTAACATTTATTATGATAGTGGCAGTGAACGGCAAGTGGCATACTGTTAGAAGAAAAAATAGCAGGAGTACTGGAAATTAACTTGTCAAGACAAAGACTGCAGGACAAATTCTCTGTATTATGCTCTATTTCTTATCAAATGTGTTACTAGAAGAGGTTTATAACAGAAAAAAACAACATTATTTAATGATTACGTTTTTGGATGCATGTTTTTTCTTCAGACAGAGATCAGGTTGGGATGCAAGGTATAGGTTAGTGTGTGTGTATGTGTTTTGAGCCATGATGCTTCTGGATCTCACAGCTAAATGAGGGCATTGAGATACTTTCCTAGTCCTGTAATTTAGGCATAGCTGAAGAGACTTGGTAGTTTCAGTATTTGTTTTAGATTTTCAAAAGAATTCACTGTTCAAATTACTACTCCTATTCCTACTGGAGGAACTCTGACCTGGACTCACAACATCCACTGGGCTGAACAGGGGACCTCTTTTTATTCTTTTTAGCCTGTAAAAAAATCACAGATCATGTAATAGTGACAGGTGTGCCACACATTCTACATTTAGGCTAAATGACAGGAACAATGAATCTGCACATGGAGTAAAATAGCGGGGAAAACAAGCTGGAGCAAAAGCTTCACATGAGGTGTGAGAGAGAATGATTTCTGAGGGGTGATAAAAAAGAAAGATTTTAATTTTTTGACATGTTTTCCTGCAGGTATATATGAAGACAAAAAAGAAGGGGGAAAAAAAAAAAAGAAGAAGAAGAAAAAGGAGGAAAAAGAGAAAATTATTTGTGCTAGGAGAGGGCTAAAGGATGGGATTCCTAAAGTCACAGGTCTGTCTGGAAAAGTACCATTGGAAACCATATCACGTTTGTTCATCTGTTTTGAGGAAGCAAGATGACATGTTTGGTTCTTTAAAATAACAACTGAGAGAACACCAAAAATAAAATAACAATAATGTCTCTTCTTTTTCTCCCCTTTCCCCACCAATTCCCACAAAGAGCAATACAGCAGGATGCTGGTAGGCTGCACAATACCAGAGAAGGGTAAGTACAAACAAATATGATTTCAAACTATGCTGTCAGGGATTTGATCCTCCTAGTATAAAATTCTGGTTAATCTCTAACAGATATCTTTATTTGTCCATGTTGAATATACTTAAGCATTTGTGTTCCATGTGAAAATGCAACTCATCAGAGGATCAGTTTGATTTAGAATATTTCAAAAGTTAATGCTCCGTTACACAATAAACTGTAATGCCATTATCTTGATAGTATTTGCAATAAATGACATTTCATTACCCTATTATAAAGCATCTGGTCTCAAGTCAAAAATTTTGTCATAGTGCAAATAGAAGGACATTTAGAGCTATGTCACACACTGACAGACCAAATGTCCTCGATTTTTATGCTGTTACAGTGAAGAATTAATCATCTGGGTGTCACAGACATCCATCATCAAAATAAAAATTTGCTCAAATAATTCAGTCAGAGTTTTGCCATGAACTGCTTGGGAAAGATAGAGTGAGCTTGAGGGATGTGACTAATTAGCTGGTATTCATCTTCTAAGGCTAGAAGACTAAAAGGTGTTAATAAAGGCCAGGAAAAAAAAAAAAAAATCAAAATCTGGTGCTGGCTTCTGTAAAAAGTTCTGGGTTTGCATAAGATTGAAGCTAAACTGAACTACATTCCAAAACAAAAGCAATTGTGGTTTTGGGTAGAAAGTGCTGAAAATGTGGTCAAAAACTTTCTTGTTTGGAAGAAAATTGTAAGATTTTTTGGTTTGTTTGCATTATAATTTTTTTCTTGATTCATGCCAAAAATAAAAACAGTATGCATGAAATAAAGTCATTTACATAGGGTTGAACGGAAGGCTGTCATGTGGAGCCAGGGCAAGAAACAGATGGACTTACATACCAGCTGTTTGGCTGGTACAAAAAGGCAAATTCAAGCTTGGGGAGAACAACTGTGAATCAATGACTGCTGGACTACACTCTTCTCCACCACTGGAATAGTCCTGATATGATTGGGTTAACTAAAACTGCATATATTAGATGGTCTGATGGTAATCAGCATGAGGTTTTTAGGGAACTGATTAAGTTGTGATGTCTATGAAAATTTATTTTCTTAAGTCAAGAAAAGAGTCTGCTGGATGTATAAGCACTTGGGTAGCAGAGTCTGATCAATCTTTACATCTTACACCAGAAGAACCATTTAATTTGAACTTAATTGAAGGTTTCATTCTGCAAAATAATTTTGATTATGATCAGCAAGATATTTCTTTCTGTGTCACTGGAAAGAAAATTGTATGACTTATGTTATTATTTTTAAAGTTAACAAAACAAAAAAGCCAGTTATTAAAATATATGTTTTGGGCAATAATAGCTATCAAGAAGAAAAGTTAAATTCTGTGGTACTCTTTCCTCTATGTAATTATTGTCACAACAACTCCAGTGATGCAGTGAGCATGAGACAGTTATGGTGCTTTTACAGTCCTGATCAATAGACTGATTCTAGATAGCATCAGATTGATCCTCTGGCTTCATGGTTGCCTTACTAAGGGTAAATAATAGTCAGCACTTGATCTGCTTTATTTTCTTGTCAAGAAGCTCTTGCAGTCATTTCCTCTCTTGCTGGTTCACAGGGAGGGTAACAACCAACTAAGGCTATCAGATTCCACCATCAGGTCCACAGGAAAAAAAATACAAGTTCAATCATGTTGATGAGTCACAAGGCTGTCTAGATGATGTCTATGAAGGGGAAAAGAATCATATTTTCTCCATAACAACTTAAGAAATTGTAAAAGGATATTAAAAACTCACCTCTTATAGTAGTATTACAAATACAGATTGCAGTTAACTACTGAAAATTAGGAATTCATCGTTTTGTGATCTCTTTATTCTCTTGACATAGCTGAATGCTTTCTCTTAGAACACAAATTTTACGTGTCCATCATTGCATTCTCCATTCAAATTGACTAGCACATGATTTTTCTTTCCTATCTTAAAAAATTTGTATTAAGTTGAATAACCAAAATTCTGCTAATTAACTTTCTTTTCTTACCACTATAATTCAAAATTTTGTTGCTAGTTTCTATTTCTTTTTAGTTGACTCCATTAAAACAAAAAATGTGTTGAGATGACAGGAGCACATCTCTAAATTTCAATAGTTATGGATGGAGGGGGAGGGGAGGAATGACAAAGGATGATGAAATAGATTTTCCTGCAATACAGACATTCAAAAAGAGAGGAAAAGAAGCCGCTTCCCAATTCAGCCTTCCCAAAATGTGTGGATGTTTTGCTTTATTATGTAATATTGAAAAATTAGTTTGTAAGATATATTCCTATAATAACAAGTAAGCTTCTCTTTAATATTCCAGTTTTTTTCTTGAATGAATTTCTGTAGTGTGCATCATTCATCTGAAGACTTTTTAACTAATATGTAAAGCTTTTTTGTCAGGTACATTATATTACTTGCAACATTATTCTTTTAAATTTTTTAACTAGCTCAACTTAATCATAGAAAATAACATGTCTGTATAACCTAATTTTCTTTATTATGTTTCTAAAAATCTGTGTCTGCGTATTTTAGTAGTCTTATCGAATATATTATAGCTTTACTCAATACTGATTGTATTTGACTTGTCACAATGTACACTATAAATCATCTTTGTTTTTCAAAGTTCCAGTTCAGAAGCTTTAAAAGACTGTCTTCCAATCAACTGTATAAAATGAAGATTTCTTCCAGTATTATGTCTTCCACATTTCAATCCTCTTGGAAGTTATTTGTAGATGTAAATATCCCCCTCCACTTCCAAACTGGGATTTCATCTGTTATGTTAGACTGTGATATGTCACTGAAAATGCAATTATTTATGTTTTGTATATCCCAGCTGTTGTGAATGTTTGTGGTGAAGCAGTCATTTCAAGAAACATGAACAATATCAGACTGCAATGAATGTTTCTGTTATAGATAAAGAGCTGCTGTAGCCCTCCAGACCAATGTGATTGTTAAGAATACCCTGAAACAGTGAACTGAATGGAGGGGAAATTTACGAAAAAATCAAAAATTCCCTTCAGATTTTGTAATTTTGCTAAGATATCAGGCTCTAAGCATAACCATAGGCATAACAAGCACTTGACTAGGGCTGTACATAGTAGTCTAGTGTAAAATATTTCTCTAAGTGATTTTGTTAGTATAAACTGCTTGTCTTTGTTCTAGAACCACTTTCATCTTGGCTACCTGTAGCAGGATGCTCTGCCTAGAATGAGATAAACCAACTCAAACAATGTCATCTCTATTTGCAAATCTACCAATGACAGTTGAAAAACAAGGCGTCATGCAGTTCTTGATGTTGAAGAGTGCTGAAAGCAGCCTGACTCATCAATTCCAAAGTTAAACATCCTGACAGTGAGGTGAAGATCTGATAGACCTGGAAAATACTCAGAAAAACAATACTGCTATTAACTTATCTAAACGTGCTGAGTTGACATAGATGGCCTGGAGACGTGACTGACAGTCATTCACTTAATACTATAAAGTATTATCGCATAAAGTCTCACTTTTTAACAGCAGGGTCCTCTATCATACCCCTTCTTGGGGTGAGCATGAAGATTTCTTCCTTGAATAGTGACACCCCTCAAGGTGGCTGAGCAAAAGAAATTTGCCCACAGTAGCGACCATAAGTAACATCAATCTGTATTTAATAATTAGTTTTGCTAGCTTTTAAACAATTGCTTTAATATAATTGCATCAATATAGAAAGTGTACTCTACTATATTAGTAGTTACAACTTCTATACTGTGTAGTAAATAATTCTGATTAAGATATTTTTTGTTTAATCACTATCATAATAAATATTTGTATTGGTATACATACAGCAAGTTTGACATCCTTAATCCTGATGGACAAGTTGTATGAAAGTTCAATTACACCTCTATAATCCTTCAGACACAAACTTTTGGAAAATTGTGGGGCTAAGGTTGGATCCAGCCACACCTGGCCTCCTCTCCAAGATGGAGTTTAAAAAGCAAAGCACTGACCTATCTGAATATTCTGCATTTTCAGGAAGAATCTGACTATTGAGTGTGTCCTATTTGTCCACAGCCTAGTCTATTTTGGAGCAGCAACCACCTTTCTGGGGAGCCTTTGGGATAACCAGATTCTCCATTCAGAATGCCAATTAATAGTTGAAGCACACAGAAGTTTACCAATGTGTTTAGGCACAGCATGAGATACCTGGGAGAATCTTCAAGTCCATAACAGTCCAATGTTTCCATAAGAAGGCAGATAGGAATTCATTTAAACCCACTCTCCAGTCAGTCCTTTGGTTCAGCTGTGCAGGAGGAGGAGCAGTGGAGTTCCTGGATTACCTAGGGAACTCCTGACTAAATGCACAGTGTGGACTCAGGCACAGCCCTGACCCTCAGCTTCATTATAACCACAGGACAGCTATTGGACAACTGAATTTTTCTGTTGTGGTTGCAATACAAACCATGCAGCTTTTGCCATGTGGGATTAAGTACCATGAAGGATGATAAAGTGGCATCCCTCCTCAAGAATTTATCATTCATCATCTGAAAAAAAATTCAACTTTTCTATACCCCTGAAAATCCTGGAGGTGATTCTGAATGTAGTTCTGAGGATTCACTGGGGCCCCTGAAAGCATTCATCACCTTATTTATTATATATTTTTTCTTCTACGTTTTGGTTTATATCTTGCACCTATTATAATTCTGGTTTAAATCCTGGACTCTAAATCAACATGCAATGTTGGGACATAGCACATTAAACCAAACAACCAAACACAAACCAAAACAAAATTAGAAAGTTGTCCATGTATAGAGCTAGTAGAAGAAATACTCCCCTAACAGAATGAAACACTGTCAGTTGTCATTAATTGAAACTGTCTATGAGGTTCTGAATTGACTTAAGGGGAAAGTAATTTGTCCACCTTGTGCATAATTGAGCATTAGCATGTGCAACTCAGAGAGGGGCTGTAGAATATTTCTCCTTGGAGGTTTTTACAGCCCTACTAAGCAATCAGCTCCATTCAGTGTTGACTATTCTGCATAAAAGACTGGATGTGAGGATCTCTTCAAATCTCTTCAAAGCCGATTTTTTTTACAATTCTGTGATTCCATGAGAGTTGGAAAAAAGAAACAAAAGAAGCATGGAGACAGCCATCTGAAGATGTGGAAAAAATATTTTTTCACAGTTTAAATCTAACTTTTTATTCCTCCTTTTTTTAAATCTCAAAATGGGAACAAACATCACTGTGGATTTTCTGTTACATTAAAAATGACCATTAGCTATAATATTGTATGCAAGTCTTCTTTTATATTATCCAAGACTTGGTTTAGTTCTTTTTAAAGTACATATACACACTGTACACTATTTCATTTGCTCCAGATGAAAAACGAAAATTAAGAACATTCATCAAAACCAAAAGAAAATAGCCCTAGGAAATAGGAATAATACTGTGAAAAGGTTTGACCTTTGTTTACTTCACCTTTATATCTACAGGACTACAGCAGCTTTTTCACAAGCAGATTCCATGTAATAGAGTCACTTCTTCAGAAAATCTGGAAAAACATTATGGTGAATCTAGTTCAAAAGGGACTTTTTTATCTACTTTACAGGACAGGATCAGGTCCATAAATAATAGCAACATTAGTCTGAAGGGATTTTTTTTTTTTTTCCCAATGTCATACACATTCTTAATAGAATGAATTGCCTAGGGAAGGTATTTATGGAAACACTAACCAAAAGTGTGAGCCAGAAGAAATTTTCTGTTGAAATTGGAGTTATATATCAAAGTGACAGAAATAAGACAGAGGAGTTTCTTTTAATCAGTGAGTTCTGTGTAATTAAATGTGGAGCAACCAAAGAGACTTTTACTGCAAATAAATGAAAATATAGACGTGTTTACATGTTTGCTATCACACATCTTTGGTAAGACTGAAAAATAAAATTACAAGAAAGAGAAAAATATATGTGTTTTCTTTATGGGTGAAGCACAACGCTGTACTGTTGTTAGAGCCAGCCAATGCTCTTTAAATTAGGAATTCTCTGGTTAAAAACAAAACTAGGTAGAGAGGCAACATATATCACTTCTGAGATCACCTAAGACAGAACCAGAGCCACAAAGAGTTGTGAATGTTCTCATTAATTTGGTAATTATGGTGCAGTTCACAGGCAAAATTCAGGGGGAAATAAACAAAATTCCTGGAATATTTCAGTTATCCCTGAAACTCAGCAACAAATATGAGGGAAAAGTAATTATTGGTGAAGTGTTAGAAATGCCATGCTCCAAATCATTGCCTTAAAAACCAAACAATTCAGTCATGAGAGCGAAAAGACAGGTCAGGATGGCAAGCATTGCAACATGTGGGTAAAATAGATGTCTGTTATTTTTTAGCATTCTGTCTTGAAGCGAACACCAGATTTGAGGGCATTTCAAATATAGTCTCTTGAATCGATATGCAGTGTGGAAAGTTTATTTATGTAATGAGCTTAATGTTTCTATTGCTAATAAACCAAATAAAATCCAGAAAAAAAAAATTATATTCAATAAAAATTCAACTTTCATGAGGTCCTAAGATTACAAACCACTTTGATTTATGCCTGTCCCTGAAATGCCGTCTGATTTCAATGAATGTCTCAATATATCTCACTTCATATTCTACAGTTCTTCTAAGGATGATGATTAAACTCTTTAAAAATAACTTTTGTCAAAATTCAGGACTCTGAGTTCAGTGTAAATTCCCAAGTCAATGATATGTAAATAGTCTGAAGACTGGCTGCAAGATTTAACTCCTTCTATTCTAGCCTGTTTAAAGTGAAGACAGCTTTCTGCAGTGCTGCTAAATAAACTTCACCTTTCCTAAGTTTTTCCTTTTGCAGCTGTCTGTCTTAATTCCTCTCCAATGACTTGAATAATAATTGCAAAGGAGAAGGGAGATATGCAACATTTTCATACTGATTCATAGGTAGGAAAGCGAATATTTTAGTGCCATCTCCCAAGGGCTGAAGTCTTTCACCTTTACTTCTCTCTTAGCTTTGTATTCTGATGGGGAAACAATGGTGAGAATGTGAGATAATACATAAATATAAGCTAGGATCAGTTTGGGAAACTGACGACAACATTCTCTATTTAGACAGCTGTTTCAGAACACTGTTGTTTCAGGAAGTTGGCAGTGATGGATGCATTTGGTTAACTTCTACCCTGATGCTCTCAACTGCTAAAGCAAACTGTAGACTTGCACTGGGATATTTTCAGCCTTTGTCTTTCTCAAAGCAAACTATGTAGCTCCTGGTGAAATACAATGAAGTTTATATCCCACTGGATTGAAAATGTCTTTAGGAATGTTTCAGAATGTAAAGTTGTGTGTCCTCCCATTTGTTCCTTGAAATCTTTATAACTGGACAAATCTACCAGCTGGTGTGCATAACACATAGATAGAGTGTCCAATCTCTTTGGAGTACTATTTACCAGGATTTTTCATGGACTGCAGTTTTAGGACACTCTTTAAAGGCAAAATCCTATTACCTGACATAAAAACTTATGATTTGTCAAGTATGAGAAGCAACATCTGCTCTCACAAGCATAGCTATCTGAACTTCATTAATCCTCTATATCCCCTCTGGGTGTATTTGAAGAATGCTGAAATAAAACTTTTACAGCCTTTATTTAAGAGAATTCTACTCCATCAGAAAATACTATAATCAAGGTTGGAGCATGTTGCCCTTTACCTTGATACTTACAAAGAGAATAGGAAATTTTTTGGCCTTGATTTGAAGACAGTGTGGCCAGGTCTACCAAAAGTGCTAGGAATGCTGAGTTTTCAGTTGTATGTGAATATCAGTGGGAGTTGAACATTTTAAGAATTGTATCCTGTACCTCAGAAATTACTATAGGTTTATATTAGAGTTTGAATCATCACTGTGAATCATCATAGCTTTTTGTTTTCACCTGGGCTCTTCCCACAGCAAGTTATTTATAGCACTCAACGCCTGTATTTAGGTTGCTTTTTGACAGCTTCATTTGTACTCAGGTTTTTTAGTATTGCTAATGTACATGTAGGTTTGCAGAATTTCATCCACAAGTTGCATCCTGAGTGGAATTGTCCTAGAGGAAAGGACTTCAGCTGAATTTAATTATGAATCAGATGTAATAGCCTGTGAAAATCTTCCAGGCTATCTTAGGACTAAAATGATAATGTGGTATTTCTGGGCAATAGTGCACTTTTGTATGAACAGGAACAAAAACTTCCTCATCATAAATTACAGTTTTATATCATGATTTGAAACCACAAGGGAATCAGGGTGTCTCTCTCTATCTACTTTGGAATCACCTTCACTGCAAACACAAACACAGCAAAAAGCCACCATCTGGTCAGAGAAGCCTATAACAGACCCAAGAGAATTGCCTACCTAACCTGGTGAAGATTAGTGAAAGTCCAAAGCCCGATATTATACACTCTGTGTTTAGCTCCTAGTGGCAGGAGCAGGAGTGAAATGGGGAAATGAAAGTAAGACAGTAGGAGAAAAGCCAACATGACGATTTACAGGCATGATGTGTCAGATTGTCTAAAAACACAGATTTCCTTGAATTGTATTGGCAATAACATTCACAACATATACTTCAATGCCTAGATTTTTACCGCTTTATTATCTGCTTTAAATCTGCATGGTTTTTGTCTTAAGGAAACTTTCTGTTTGTCTTAGTATGTCTACTAGTGGGATGTTTCTGCTTTATTGATCAAATTAATGTCATATCTATATTCTTAATTGCCATTTGTATTTAACATTGTATTGATAGGAAAATTCATGACTCCAAGATATGTTTTTGTAGCGTATCTACAGGCCATAGTAATACTTTTAAACTTTGAATCTGGTTAAAAGCATTTTGAAGCTGTGAAACATACATGTCTTTCTGCTACTTCTCGTGGTAGTAATATTATATTGACACATCATACAAGAAGCATGTAAAATGTGTTAGCTTTGGTTAAATAATTGAAAAGAATATTCTATGTCAACATAACTTCATCCTAAACCTACTTTTTAAAAGAAATATTATTAAGCTTAGTATACTGTCACTAAGAAACCTAGAACACTGTAAAAAAAAGTCTCTAAGAGCTTGTTTTCATTAACTGTCATATTCATCAACAAAGAAAGACCTTGTGGAATATATTACCGTAATGAATTATGTAGGAGGCTTTTTGAATGTTTGTGCAAGGTGAGGTCTTCTTTACTCACAAAAGACAGCTTATATGCATTCTCATACAAAGACCATAAAAACATAGAGAAGGTGAAAAGAAACCTCCTTCATTGTTAGAGTTCATGATCAATTATTTAATTATGCAAGTCTCTGTGATTCCCTAACCTATAACCATTCTTTTTTTATGTTGTTGTGTGTAGTAAAAGAGAAGAGGCAAAAAATTATCAATGGGATTGAAAATTTTATTTTAAGAAAAATAGCTTCCATATCACAATTCAGAGCTTTGATAAAGTAGTTTTCAGAAGACGATGGTGGGATGAAGTCCCTATGATGTCTACTGCTTTATCTGGTTGAATATCATCATAACTTTCTATACAAAGTTGTGGAGTTCAGGCTTTAGGAAGTTCTTGGGGGAAAGAATGTATCAAATGTTTTGAAAAAGCCCTCCGTTCCTTTAAGAATTAAATTTGGGATTTTTCCCTAAAGTTTTTCATCAACATCAAAACTGATTAATAAAAACTATTTTTTATCCAACTTTTCAGCATAAATATTTTGAACAGCCATGTTTGCAGCACTCAGACTACTTTGTGTCTTGAAATGACTGTAACTTGTTTCTGTGTGACATTATTCTGCTTGAAATTTTAAGATGCAGCTCACTAGCTACAGTTACTTGTCACATTTTGTGCAATGTGACCTTGGTTTGTACTCCACCTGTGTAGCTTCTGACACAGAGAACTGTATCAGTATGTACTTGCGCAGGTGTGCAAACCTGGGCAAGGAGGTTTGTGTTCTTCAGCATGGCAACTATGGTGTATTTTGTCACAGAGCTGCTTAGCTTTTCTTTCCAAAAGCCTTGCCTCTGCAAGGGTAAATTCCTTTTTTTCATGGTTTTCACATCAGCAACTGTTCTCTAATTGGTTCCTTAGTACAGTCCCTTTCCAGTCTGCCATTTGTCATCACAAAATCAGGAAAAGAGAGTAGATTAATTGCAGTGCCTGCTCTTGACTTATGGCTGATGCAGTTCATTGCACTGGCAAGTAATTCCCACAGAGTATTCAGAGAGTAAAGCTGCATATTTTATGAGGCCTCTTTCCCAGATTCCTTTAAAAATTTCTGTTAGTAGATTGTTTACTTTCACTATTTTTGCTATAGACAACAGCAAATTCTACATGTTTTATTGTATTGTAAATAAATGTCTCAAGGTGCAATTTAAGCACAGAAGCCTGTCCATGCAGATTTTCACATTTCCCGATGTTTCACATTAATATATATAAAAAGACATCTTGGGGTTGCATGGGATCAATTTTAAATATAAGACAATATAGGAATCGTTCACAGGAACTGCCTTGGGGTTTTGAGGTGGTTTGATTCTTGTGTAATTATAGCAGTTTATCATGAACCTGGTGGCAAGTTTTGTTCTCACATAACCTTTATTACTTCCCTTTTTCTATGGTAAAAGAATGCATAATAATTTCCTTTTTGTTATTGCCCTCTCTGATCTGACCTTCAAATGTCAGACTTTCTTCTTTTTGATCATGCATATAATATGCACCTTGACTCACTTATGTGACGCTATATAAGACAAAGGTCCTTTCATGACTCCAGCTTTGAGTGAAGTAATCATATTATATCCATCATTTACATCAAAAGAGCAGATATTTCATCCAAACTTAGCATGTTTCCTACTGATGTAAAATAGAAGTGACAGAAATACAGGGGGAAAAAAAAAAAAAAGCAGATTAAGGCACAAAACAAATGTAATATATGTTCCTTTTCAGACACTATTGCTTGAGAAAAATCATATTGGATTGTTTAGAAGGTAAAGTAATCGTCTTCCAGGTACACTTCAGTTCTTTAGGCTATATTGTATTTCATGTTACAAGGGTTTTCAGAAATGGCTCAACGCTTGCAAAATATACTTATTACCATTAATCTCTCCAATTATTTTGTGATTGCATAAAAAAAGCCAAAACATTTTCTTCCTTGCATAATTATTTAGCGCCAATGACTGCAAATTATGAAGCATCGCGGTTTTTTTAATTTACTTTTCTGTTACATTTCTCTGTATCATTTGAAAGCTTTATACAACCCAGTAAGAAATGTTCATTTGTTCCCAGGGTAGGTCAGCGTAATATTGTTTTTGATTTTAGAAACTGGAGGACATTAAAGATAAATGGTTAACAGAGGAAGCTTATGCATAAAATAATTTTTTTTTGAGGGATTAAGGGATTGAGTATTTTCAAAGAAAGTGAAGTCTGTATAGAACTCTCTAAATGAGAAAAAAAAGAGGGAGAGCTTTGAAGGCCTCATTTTCTCCATTTAGCTGTCTAGATGAGAAATTGCATGCTTTACTGAAGTCAAATGCATTACATAGGTACAATATGGTTGTGAATGAAGCTCAAATCTTGCATGATTTGGATTCGTTAGTATTTGATTTATTACTATTACTTCCCTTAAAAATTCTTTACAAGTGACATCTGTTCTATGAAATCTTGAAAATTATGATTTCTTTCATCATGATAGAGAATAACATTCAAGAGCTTTCACAAGAAAGTATCCTCATGGGTCAAAACAACACCTGAAATTATATGATCATTAGTAAATTTTCTGCTTCTTGGCAGAAAAGGAAAGAAAAAAACTTTTCTAGCTCCAGCTGCTAGTTAGATTGTCCACTTACTTTTTTGACATATCAATTTTGTTTATTTTGTTCTACGTTTTTTACACAGCTTTTCTATGGAAAATTTCTCTCAAATAAAATTCTTCAGCATCACCAAGCTTTGCATACTGTTAATAATCAACAAATGAAATTACTAAGTAACCAGAGGATTTTTTATTTTTTTTTTTTATTTTTTTTTTTTTAATTCATATAGGCTAAGAGATATATTGAGAGCTGGAGGGCTTTGCAATGAGACTACATGACAGGATAGAAATTCCAACCCTTGAACAATTCCAGGTCATTTCCATGTGGGATGAATCTAGGGTCTTCACCACTAGATGAAATTAATGTCTTTACTTTCCAATGAAACCAACATATCCAGGCTGTTGAAGTATGCTTTTTGGGAATCTCATGCTGGGGATGCCTGGAAAGCAAGAACTGAGGAGCATCACACAATTCCCAGTAGTCTCTGGTTTTATGTAAGCAACTAGTGCAGGACAGGACTTCACAACAATCTCCTCCCAGCATTATAAAAAACTGATGTAAAGAGAATGGTTACTGAAGTGCAAGTCTTTTCCAACCTACTTTCTCACAGAACTTATTATTGGTATGACTCTTCTATCTTGGAAATTTTTAATCAGAAAATGTTAGTAGGCTTGGTTCTTTCTATCTCTTCCTCTTTTAAATAGAAACTTAGAAGAGGGAAAAATCCTACCTATTTGTTAAGAAATCAGTTTATTTTGAAAGCATTGTGTATAATTTTCCACTGTTGCAGTCTTTATTTTGTTCCTCATGTTGTTAAACATTTTTCATTTATATTACTTCCACTAATTGTATGCTTGGGTTAATGGTTTTCATTAAGAATTATTGTTAAAGTTTTGTGAATGATGATTGATTCCTTTTTCTCTTAGGAAGGAAACTGATGAATTTTATCTGAATTTTTACAATCTCTTTTGAAACACATGTGAGTGACTGTATCATAATAGACATGCCATTACTCAGTTTGTGGAAAATTTGTGCTTGGGGAAGACTGTGATACTCCAGTGGTTAAAGATTTCCCAGAAATAATAAGCTTGTAGGCAAGAAAGGCTATGTAATTAGTGCTTTTGTCAGAAAGCTTTCTGGTGGAAGAATAACTTTAATCTAAATGTAGGAGAAATAGAGTCTGAATGCATGTCTTTAGACGACAGTGAAAAACTAGACTGCTTTAAAGGTTTTGTCTTTTCAAGGTATCATGGCCAGGATATTTATTTCACCTTAAACTGGGGAATTGAGTGTTTGACATAACAGGTGGAGATACCTCGTTCAAAATTCTCAAAATAATCTGTTTTTAAAAAATGGGATTTAGGCATTTTACTATTGTCCTGGTTACAAGGTTTGTTTTTGCAGTAGTCAGGAGGGGGCATGGTTATTCTCTACCACCTCAGGTCATTGCCAGGTGCAGGAAAGGAGGACTTGGGAGGTTGAGGAACTCTCTTCTGGGGAGAAGGGTTTGCTTCAGTTGGGCTGGGCTCCCAAGCATTTTACACATAATTTGCCCTCTCTTTAATATACTTTTTTCTTAATATCATTGCCATTGCTGTTCCTTTTTTTATCTTATTGCTTTTCCCAGTAAATTATATCTTATCTTTTTATCTCACTCCCCCCATGATCTTTCCCTTTTTGACACCAATTCAGCTCTCAGGCCACTCGAGAGCTGGGGTGGGCTGGAGGGGCTGAAGATTGCAAGAGGCAGCGAGCAGGTGACAGTGTGGCTTGGAGATTCTTGGTGGGAGAACTAAATTGGGGAGTACTATTCCTAAACCATGAAAAAACTAAGAAACAAGTCAGCAAAACTTAGAAATGACAACTTGTTACTGGTCATCTCTGTGAACAATTCAGATATGAATATTTAACTGGTTTCACAACCACAAAACTAGAAAGAACAAAAATAACAAAGAACTGTGAATAGTTTATTTGATATTTCTTTACATTGGGTCTTTTAGAGTTGCATGGATAAGGAGAGTTTATGTATAGTTTGAGAGGCATTTTGCTACATATCTTAACAATACTATATGTTAGTTTTCCCTTATCAACTAGGAGCTTCCTGCTTTCTTGAAATATGCATTCTGAGAAATAATGTGCTAATTTATTTCTCTACCTTTGGTAAACTACACATTATACCTTATTGAACTGCATTCTGGAACCTGTCAGTTCTGGGAGACTATTACATAGCTTCCACTGCAACAAGATTGCTCATGTGCCAGGGAGAGCAGACTTTTGTGTATCTGCAGAGAAAAACCATATCACTGGCAGGAGCTTATCATGACAGAAACCAAGCTTTTTAAGGATAAGGTGAATTATGCAAGGAAAAACAAACAAACAAACAACAACCATTGCTGAAAATTTGATATACTGTATCTATTTTAGCTTGGCACAAGAAGTCCAAGTTTACAGCTTCTGTACAGTCAAAAAATAGAAGTGGATAGCTTCTGGTATGTCTTTGCCCCAACAGAACTCTTGCAGGGAATGCAGCAGTCAAGGCTGTGCCAGCAAGGAGTAACGGGATGCCCCTCCAGGGGCACCAGAAACAGAGATTGATCAGGGCCCTGAATCAGGGTCAGGAGCTGTAGAAAGAATGGAGTGGACAGTGCGTTATCAGGAGAAATGAACATGACCCTGACAGGGGCTTCACAAGGAACCCTGAAGAGGGAAGATCTGAGCCCTGTGATGCAGGGAAGGAGGGACAGATACAGACCATGCTTGAATGAGTGATGCATAAAGACTCACGGGATGGGAGAGGCATGAAGCTTGTGACCTCTGGCAGCAGAAGAATGATTCCTTATCTACCCTCACATCTGAACCCACAGGATTAATAGTAATAATCCTGTGTAAGGGAACAAGTTCCATTCAGAGTAGCCTCAGAGTGAACTGGGCATTCACAGAGCACCAGCAAAAAGGAGAGCTGCAGGGTAGTGATGGTTGGATGTTCCCTTTTGCAGGGTGGGGGCACCCCACATCTGACCAGATGTCTTTAAGGCACACTTGCTTGTCACGAGTTTGCTGTTTGCAAACATCCTGGACTGGGGCAGAAAGGAGCATACTGATGAGACTGCCAAGGGCTTCCCAACTCTGATGCTCCTGCTCATTTTTTTTCCGTGTGCATCACTTCTGAGGGAGACCTGGGAAGAAATCAGGAAGGGCTACAGTAATCTAGAGACAAAGATAAGGACATGGAGGCCAAGTGGCATTTCTCTCAGCTCTTCTGCTGAAGGAAAAGGACTCAGGTAAGAGTGGATATACACTGTGAGTCAGCAACTGCCCGATGTCCTGGGTGGTGTCTTGGCTTTTTTAACCACAGGTTAAAAACCAAAGCAATGAGAACTGCTAGCAAGAGATGGGACTCACTAGACAGTAATGGCCTAAAAACATCTTTGTCCTAGTCTTGCTTGTCTGTTGTAGAGAATATTCAACCAGATACACTGAGAATGATGATGACAGTTTGCAGGTAAATGAAAAAGTGGAAATCAGGGGTAAAAAGCGCATGGGACATTGTGATAGGAGTACAAGGGCTTTTGGAAAGGATGAAACAAGTGTCAAAAGGCACTTCTGAAGTTCCTGCACACAAATGCACACAGCCTGATAAACCAGTAGGGGGACCACATGTGGTGTGTGTGATTGAAAAACTGAGATGTGATTGCAGCAACTGAGATGGGGACAGTCTGAGTCTGAAGGGCTGTGGTGGATTGATGTCTGGATAAAGGCTCCTTAGGAAAGACAGGGAGCAGGGGAAAGGAGATGGGGTTGCCAGTGCACTAAGGGGCAGCTCAGATATATGGAGCTCTTCAGCTCCCCAGACAAGTGACAAACTTATTGAGGGTCTGGGGATCAGAAGTAGCAACAAGAACAAAGTAACAAGAGCAACATTGTGGTGAAAATTTATTATGGACTGCCTGACCAAAGTGAGAAAATTAACAAAGTCATCTTTGTTGGGCTCAGATGACAAAATCTTTTCTTTGATATGCTACACAAGGACATCTAAGGCAAACTCAACCTGCAGCAATATAGGAAATGAAGGGATTAAGTTTAGTGCTTAATTTACTGCTGCTAGATAGGATAGACAATAAAACTACAAAATCAAACCATACCAGAATGTTCTAGAATTCTTGACAATTTTAATATAATTGTTGCTTATACACATGCATATGTTGGCTTTCCTTGGAAGCAGGACACTGAGATAATAGTTAATATCACAAAACAGTTTTACTTTATAGAGAGCATTTCAACATCTTGTAAGTAATTTTTTTCCTCCCATGCCAATTTTTTATATGGCATTAACATGACCATTGGACAGTAAAGTCATTCAATATTCCAGCCTTACATCATACCATTGTTGATGAGAAAACGTTCACATTCTCAAGCTCTGAACTTTCCATTTCCTTATTAAATAAAGCAGAAACTTCAACTTCACTAATGCAAGCAATATTTATGGTATTATATTCCCAGAAATTTTGCATAAATGATGACTGACATTTGGAGATGCTAGCAAGTGGTTAGATCTCAAATTAGATAAGATTAACTAGTATTAGCTAGAAATTCTGTCATATACTGACCTACTAATCCTATGCATTGAACAAATCAAAACAAATATTCTATTTCTGCTGTGAAAATCTAGTACAAGAAGTAGATATAACAGGCATATTACACCTTGAAAATGGAATAAAACAATTCTATAATTAAAAAATACCTGGAGGGAGTCTATCTATTTTTTTTTTAAGTGTTTGAAGGGTTTTTATGTTATATGCATTAAGTGAATTACAGCATTTTGGAAGGCTATGTTCTTTTAACAAGTCAAACGTGTATTTTGTCCATGTCCCTCTCATTGCAACATTGCACCCACTTATCCAATAGACTTGTTTAAGAAGATAAAGGGTTGTGATCTTTCAAAAAGATGCTATTAATACTCTCTATTTGACCATATTTTGTTTAGTTTGGTCTCCTGGGAAGAGAAAAGAGATAATTCTGAATAATCTGAGAACCGCAGGATTACAGTAATTATTTGATCACATTTTCTAGATTTTTGTGTTTGGTTTTTGGTTTTTTTCAATAGCTTGTGTAGCACATGAAATTAATTTTACCAAATAAGAAATACATTATTAAGAAACTACGGAATTATTCCCATCTTGGCTTTCTCTTGAAATACATATGCTATCTATAATTCACTGATAAACATCTGTTGTTTAAAATTGCACTTATATTACTTACTAAACCTCTGTATTTTTATCAAAATGCAAACTTTTCTGTTAATATATTTATTTGAACATGAAAAATTCCATGCTGGGGAACTTGCAGTTTTAAGAGGGTGCCAGTTTGAATCAAACTCTTCAATTTCTTTAACAGTTAAATTTTAAGATAAATGCTAATATTCTTACAGGCATACAGTGGCATGGAAACTGGGCTGTAATAGAAGAAGCAAAAAAATGGGGTAATTATGAAAATGTTGGAAATGCCATTTGAGTTGCAGCAGTGGTGCCTACCACAGTGTTTCACTGCTGGTACCAATAGTGGGAAATAAATGACAACACTGCTGTAAACACCAATAGTGTCACACTAAACCACTGTGAGCCTGGCCAGTGGCCTCATGTCTCCAGAGCCTGCATCAGGCATTATCATTCCCTTTGGGCCACTCAACTCTCTGAACAGGTGACTGGTGATGAGCCTTGGTTATCAGCTCTTGAGCTACTGCAATTGCTATGCCCTGTTTTTAAGGAAGACCAGCTTTGTCTTATTAATATTCAAATTAAGCTGTGTTAATTTAGTTGAAAGCTGGGGGTTCAGGGAACTAATAACAATCAGTTCAGATACTCCTGCCTCAAGGGTGGTACTACCAGTCGGAAGGGTTTGACAATTGGAGGCTATATTGGTAATATCCTTTAATATTTCTCAGGAATATGGGCTAAGCCATTTAAAAAATGCAGCCAGTTTTTAATGCATTTGTATTTATCTCTCATAACCTTCAGACTAGCTTGTTTGTCCTACTACTTGTTGTTCAGGCGAAACTGTTACTCATGCAGGATTAATGATAAAGTGATATACAGATGACAATTTATAATCCATGAAGAGGGTTGCTTTTGTTATTAAAGATGGCAATATAATCTAAAAAAAAATAAAAGAACGTAAAAGCAACAGAAAAACTATATGAGTGTATGAACACCAAAATGCTTAATAGAATATTTAAGATAAGAAAGTACATTTTTGAAATATTTTCAAAAACACCCTTTGTCCTCACATGTTAATAATAATTTGTGTACAAATACCTAGGTCTTTTCTAAGGCAGAGTCTGCCTGAAATTTACTTTGTAACTTGGGTTTTTTTGCCTCTTGGTTGTATTTTATTAGATAGTTTCATGTGGAGAGGCGTATATATTTTACAATTTCATTTTGATTGTTTATTGGAACAAACTCCTCATTTGCTGATGGTTGATGTGTTTTGAATCAATGAGAAGATTAAAATTAAATTTCCTTGTCAAAGTCTTGTGATTTCTAGATGCCAGAAAAGTTTTGAACAAAAACCAGAACCAAAATAAACTACTTGGCTACTACTTGGCAGAGAAAGCCTTTACAGAATCATTCAGGATTTACTGCTTTAAAAAAGCAGGATTTTTCATTAAATTCTTCCATTCAATACTTTATTTTTAACAAACACAGACTTTCCCAAGTCCACTTCCTCTCTCTGTTAAGGGATTACATTTGCAATCAACACAGGTAAATTTACAAGCATAACTAAAAAACACGAACTAAGGACGGATATAAAATTTAAGAGAAACTTATTTTTAAATAATGATTCTCTATCAGTTGGATATAGTAAAGAGTCTGCTGGAAACTTCTGTATCGAAATACAATTGTTAGACAGGAAGAAACACTCTAATTCTCATCTAGAAAACAAACTCACAGTCTCTTAACTGGCTGAGGTTAATCTGGATTTTTGAAGAAAGTGGACACTCAGCTATCTGCTATTATTTCTGTTTTCTGAAATTTTGTTTAGGATGTATTTGCTAGCTCTCTGAAAATTCCATTTCCTTTCCCCCCTTTCCTCTCTTTTATTAGATCCTCAGAATAGGAAAATGATTTGCTGTTATTGTCTAAAATAAGGCTGCCACTGTCAAGATTATGCTGTGAACATTCCTTAGCATCCTGTGGAAGAGTGTGTATCTAGGATTTGTGAAATTAAGGCAGTAGTTAATGACTTTTTTTTTTTTTAATCCAGTCTCCTTTCTACTTGCATTAACCCAGCTGCAAAGCTTCAAATGCATTGATTTGTTTTGTGAACAGTGTTGTCATTTCAGTGATGTTCATTTCAGATGAGATTGTCCTGTGTAGCTGATGGCTTTTTAATGTTTTAATTATCAAGCGTTTGCTGGTTACTGTCACAGACTTCCATGTAATAGAGTGAATTTAATCTTCATATTTGTATGTGATGGAGACCACTCTGATAGGCATTAGCATTTTGCAGCTTTGTTCTTGTCTTAAAGGGAATATTATCTTTTAGCTGACATTTTATTTCTTTACTTGTGTGTTTCTATTTTTTTTTTCAATTTTTCCTATTGTCCAAAGCATCACAAGCAATTGGTTCTTGCTTTTCCCAATAATTTATTTCTCTCTGCAACCTTGCCTTCCTATATTGATTATATGCCACTGTCACAGTAAACTGCTGTCTATAGTGGGTATTTGGATGTACAGACAAATTAATTCATATGAGGTAGACTTGGACTGGTATTGTGAGGCTGGGAAACAAAATCAGCAGCAACTGACCTTCCCTTAATCTCTGGAGGCTTTCTTTGAAACTGATGAAGGAAAGAGAACAGATACACATCCCACAGCAATTTCAAAGCCATAGGCTCCCTCTCTCTGTCTTAATTCCTTCACTCACTTCCAGGAAAGCACACAAATTAGTTTCCTGCTCTGAGCTGCATTTGCAGCCACCTCATATACTGTTCAAAGGACTGAAAATCCTCCTGGAGCTGAGAGAGAACTTTTCCTTCTCTCCCTCCTTTCCTCCCTCCCTACATCCCTTCTGTCCTCCTTCTACTCTTTGCCCTCCGTAGATCAGCAATCCCGTGGAAGAAATAGCCCTAGATTGCTCCACTTAGAGTTTAAAAGATAAACTTGTTTTTTGTTTTTTCTTTTTTATAATTGGTGTTTTCTACCCTTCCATGCTGTTTCTTCCCGTCTTCTTTCTTTCATATGTGATGGAAGCAAAAAAAAGCCCACTTGTTAAATCTATTTTAATCACTTGGGAGAAACACTGTTTCTGCATTCAAGACACAATTAAATACCCATCTCCATACTGACACAGGCTTAAATCTCTGGCTGCTCTCCTGATTTATAAGAACTTGGCTGTGTTTGATTTTCTAACCTCAGCACTTTTGATGAGGTAGTCCTGCCAACAACAGGTTATTTAGATTTCTGTTTGCAATTATTTATCCTCTTAAACTCTTATGGTGAGTCAAAGGGAAGACACTGCATTTTTGGAGCTAGGAGTGTGGGTTGTTTCAAAGTAGTAATTTTCTAATTACATACTGAACATTCATTGTATTTCAATCTTATCACTATGATATCTTTTCTCCCAGGTAACAAGTGCCTTTTTTATTTACCAGGCTTGATTTGACAGGTCTGTGTAGGGATCTAGAGACTCAGACTAACACACAAAGGTGAAATATAAATTCAGTTGACATCCTCCAAACATTTTTGTAGCATTCATAGCTTCAAAATTTGATCAGGGAACCTGCATTCACTCACATATAGTGACATTTTTGAACAATAAATAGATTTCCAAGACTGATCATTTACCTGGAGATCAAAGCAAATACCTTGATAACTTCTGAGTTGCACAAAAATGTTCAGGGTCTGTGAGCTGCAGTCCTTCCCCGGAGTCAATAGAAATTCTGAGTGCTGATATGTAAAAAGAATTGATCAGTCTATTGGATTAGCGTGCCCCTGACCTACTATCCAACATTTATACTAATGGAGGCTGACAAGTTGCTTTAACCCAAAGACGTGTTTGTTTTTAGGTAATTTACAAATAGTGCCCACACATTTTAGGAGCGCAACACAGAAAAGGAAAAATCTATTTCTGGATCTCTAATTCTTTGAACTGTTCTGCCAGTGCCATCTGTGGTTTGTGGATAGGGATTTCAGGACTCAGCAGTTCTGATAGGGATAGCTTTCTTCTCTGTTGACCATCTGTCACAGGTGTAGGCACCAGAGCACATAATATTAATTTCATAGATTAAAACTGCAGTTGGACTGGCATGCTTATTTGTTACTGTCTGCTTTGGGTCCATGTCTTCCTTTTTGTTTTTTGGGGTTTTTTGGGGATTTCATTTGGTGACATTCAGAAATGAGCTTGTGAATCTCTGTTAAGTCTCTGTAAAAAAAAAAAAAAAGAAAATGTTACATTAGGTTCCCATTGATTTATGAAGCAGAAATGTTTGCAGGAAGAAGTCTTGAACAGCTTGTTTGTTCAGCTCAGCAGCAGGGACAGCCTGCAGATGATTAGTTCTACTCATGCCCATATGTGTCATGGCAGTAAATACTGATTATTACAAATGGGTTTATAGGAGATTGGGCTAATTGAACAAAAGTCAAAAACAAATGTATATTGGTGGTTTGAAAATGTGTAAATAATAAGGGGTCTGCTTCATGTTTGCATTATTGCTTTTAAAGAGAGCAAAGTTATGCAAATGCATGCAAAAATCTCTCTAGGGTGTTATTGGTTATCATGTGTCACAGTTTTCAATTTTAACAAGCTGTCTCTTTAAGACAAAAAGAAAGGATCAGATTTTCAAAAGCATCATATACTAGAGAAACCTTGAGAACGTGACAGATTCATTTCACGGAACTTTGAGGTTCCAAAATTGTGTGTTTATTCCATAATGGGACTAAAATCAAATGTGTTCCAATGCCTTTATTAAAATGGATGGTTGGAAAGAATGGTTTTGTTGCCTCTGTACAAGTCCAGTTCTTGTTCTCGCTTCTTCCTATTATTTTCCATCTTTTCAGGACATTAACAAGTCAAATCAGATATGATTTCTTAGAGAATTGTGGGGTTTTTTTCATTATTGTTTTGGTACTTTAAGCAAGCAACTGCTTTTTATGTTGCCACTTCAGCCACCACACAAACACTGCAAACCACTCTGACAGTGCAATCTTAGGTATGTGTGTAATTTCTAGGAGTGCTTGTACTGTAAAGGCTATACCAGATTTTGAATCTTTTGGTTAAAGCCTCACAGTGCAGACTGAAGTACATGAACCGTAGAAATTTCCATTAAGAAGCTTAATAGTTTTATTAAGTGTAACTACTCCTCCAGAGATGCCATCTATTGGTCCTAATCAAAGGCTGAAATCCTCGGCAGGAAGTCATAATAACCTATGCCTTCCCTCCATAATTCTTGGAGTTACCATCAACTTTGTCAGCATGAGGATCTTGCCTCATACACTTCAGGAGGATGACTGCAGCGAAAACAGTCAAGAAGTGTAACATTTCCTCTGAAAAAATCTTTTATGCACTCATTTTCTTAGATGTTACCATCAGAAAATGGCTAGAAGCTGCCTTTGTTTTTTTAAAGAGGAACTTTTGAAATCTAAGTGTTTATGTCCCACATCCTCCTTTAAGCAATAAAGTTGATTTGTGTTACTCTGCTTCAGAATTTAGGGGAACACACAGAGGTAGTAACTGCTTGAGTTTTTGGAGAGGTGCATCAAGCTCTTCACAGATGTATTCCTTTTCTTTCTCCACTAATTTAGCCAGAGAATTCAAAGACCAATAATAATACTTGAAAAACTTAGCATTAAGTATTTCATCATGGCTCACTTACACTGTTGACCTGGCTGAAAGACAGGTTGCAAATAAACTGATAACTTTTTATTACAGCTGCAAAATATGAATAAATGGATTAAGGTTCTGTATGTTTAGAGTGTAGAACATAGAAGGCAGCATGTAACACCTATGGTTATGTATTAGTTCTACTAAAGATTATCACATCTCTTCCTTTGGAAAAAACAAACAAAACAAAACAGTGAAATGTTCTCTGTAACTCTGTTTAGTCATATTCAAGAAAAAAAGAAAACAATATATAAATGAGTAAAAAGAACAGTTGTTAGCGTGAGCAGAGAAAGATAGCATTTATATTATAACATAAAACTGGCAGCACTTACTATGTTCAGTCCAGAAAGGAAAATGAAAGTATAGAGAGTAAAAGTTGTTATCAGGAAGTACAGAAAGTTGCAGAATTGGCAAGATACAGGAAAGAAAAATTAGCTGTTGATTCCAAACTACTGGTGGAGAGCAAAAGGGTATCTGGAATATTTCTTAATGTTGTGATTTTTTTTTTTTTTTTTAGATTTATTTCTGATGGAAGATACTACTGTTTTCTGTTAATTTTCTTTCTTTGTTTTTGAAATATTTTTAAAGTGTTTGGAAATTTTTCTAGAATCTTTCAGGCACATTTGCAAATTCTATGAAAAAAATTGCAAGTGATCAACTAACACTTTTGTTTCTGAGCTTTGCTAAAACCTGTTTCAGAAGTGAGAGATGAGTTTTTAATTCCCAGAAGGCTTTTTTCATTAATTCACCATTCACTTTCTCAGCTGTATTCAATGTTTAAACAAGGGATTTCCAGCAGAATTTTTTCTGTTCAAGGAGGCAAAATGACCACAGAGGAAGATAGGACCTTTATGGTAAAAGGATGTTTGATGGTGAGACTCTCTTGTGGCAGAGATCAGATGAATATTTGCCTTCTCACATCTTAAAATTTGAGATAAAACTCTTCTTTCCATGTGCTTAATATGTGATTGAGTGGTAGGGAAGGTCCTCAACTGTATAACAATACAAGGGATGAAGCCAAAAACCAAAAAAACCACACTCTATGAAGACTAACATTTCTAACTGTGCATCTAACTGATTCAATTTCATATTACCCTTTTCCATCTGATATTTCTGAAATGTTGATTTCTACCATAAGATGAATGAGCTGATCTCTGCAGATCAAAAAAAAAAAAAAGAAAAGAAAATCAACTGCTCTTTTCCTCTATTTCAAAATTTCATACTTTGTGTCTCAGTTATTTTTTGTGGTTTCAGATAGAATGTTGTTTTTGGGATTTTTTTGTCTAGCAGTAGCTGAGGGAATTTCCTATTTTTCATTGGATAATCCTAAAATCATAGAATTCTGCTCCTCTCAGGACTATATAAAACTATACAATATGGCCAAGGGCACTAACCAGATGCTCCTTGAACTCTAAGAAGTTTCGTGCCTACAAAAATTGCACGCCTTTATATTTGAATTGAATTGCAGAAGGCAATTGTTGGCTTTACACTATGTCTGTACTCATGCAGACAAATACTTGCCTTCTTTCTTGCACTGCTTACCCCCCAGTTTAAAATGATTTGGAAATGCCACTCTTCTATTTCTCCTTTCTGCAGAATTTTGAGTTCTGCAGAGAAGAGTAAGACAAGTTCCACAAAGCTGTCAGGATGGACTGTGGCACTGCAGTCTGTGTCTCAACTTAAACAACCTGGGTACTAAGCAGGCTTCTTGCTCAATTTCCTCTGTCTCTTGGACACAATTAGGTTATTGGAGGGTTGTGGTACAGTAGGAAATAGCTTAGAAAAAACTTTGATGCCTATAGCTATTCCACAGTAAAATAATTCTATCATCAAAACTACCTTTGGCACTCTATAATGACCACTTAATGAAATTAAAGTGATGGAAAAAGCTTGGTTGTTTATACATTAGTTGAAGATTATTTCTTTATCTTAACTAATGTAACCAATTTGGGGGGAAAAATGATACATTAACTGTTAGAAAAATTGTGCAACATTTATTTTTGGAGAGGGTGTGAGGGAAACTAGGAAGGTGTTGAGTCTCCCTTCAAAATTTTGCTGTTTGTTGGTGTTTTTTTTGTTGCTTTTTAATCCTACTTGTTGGTTACAAAGGTAGTCCAAAAAGTATGAACTTCCTTTACCTCCTTCCCTTTTTTTTATTTTTCCCCACAAAAGTAGACTCTTCAGAAGGTGAAGTGCAATGAACTCTTCTTTTATATTTTGTGCAGTGCCAGCCTAGCTGGTAACATGTATGTAATAATTTGTGTCATGCAGGGAACCCATAGGAAAGATCTTTTGCCAAATTCTGAATATCTAGTGTAAATTGGTTCAGCAGAAGTTGCATCAACCTTCAGTCAAACACATGTACATTTCCATCTTTTCTCCATCCCTGCAGTAGTCTTCACCGAATCCTTGTTTTATGCCTGCATCCATTTTTCTGTTATCCATTCAATATCCAATAATTTCTAGACTGCTGTGTGCTAAGAATATTACTGTTGATTTTCCTGCAAATTCAATTTCACTCATAGTGTAAACATGGGCGTTTGAATAATATAATCCTCTAGGAAGTTCCCAGAATATGACTCCTCAAATAAATTTAGATAGCTGAAACCCTTGGGTGCTATGCAGAAAAAAAAATTAATGTTTATAAAGTACCTAACAGATGATTAACTGCTAATATGTCTACTCACAGCCCTAGAGAGAGTTCAGAGATAAACAAATAAGAAAGAAGTGGCTGTTTATTCTCAGCTTTTTTGTTTTTTTCGAACTGGGCTGAAGTGTGTACCATCTATGTTTCAAGAGCTATTCTTCAGATAGGTCAGTTATTCCAACTGTTAGAGAGGCAACAAAGACTCAGATCTCATGGCATTTTGAAGATGTATTATTTACATTATCATTACAAAGATTATTGAGTTTTTTTGAGATTCCCATGAAATTTCCTTTATGCAACAACTTCAGGGATTTCACATCATTGCCTAAATTTAATCTAAAAATTTATCTGTTCCCTTCCTTCAATTCTTGCTCTTTTAGCAAATAATTATTCTTTTAAAAGTTGATTTAATTTGTAATGATACAGTATAGAAGCGATACTTCCAAACTCTAAAATAAAATTGGCCAGTGTTATGTGTTTACAGGATTAGTGATAATGGGGAGAAAAACTGAACTTTATAAATTTTAGTGTTGGATAAATGCACAATTGCTAAAGTTTATTCCTTCCAGAATATACTCATTGGTTATGCTTTGTAAGTGTTGGGAGGAAAAGCAAAAGAGAAGTACTCATTTTTACCATACTGTACATATAATTAATTCATTAGAGCATCATTATCACTGAATAGTCCCAACTGTCTTCAAATGATATATCCCAGTGCAGCATCTCTTTCAATCCTTTGTTCAATCTGCATGGTTAACTCTCCAGTAACACTAGTACTCCTACCATGTGTATGAACTGAAAAATCAATCTGGGAATTGAAATATTACATAAAAATTAAGCATCCTGATAAGCAACAGGACATCTTGTGCTCAGTGACCTCTGCTGGCATCCAATGGCTGAAGGAAAGAAATGGTTTGCCCCTAAATTCTACCAAGTCACTCTTGTCTTTGTGGTGAAGTTTATGCATTTGTTTAATTGTGATTTTTTCTGAGCTGTGAGAAAATAAGAAACTCAGAGGCTATCAAGAGATTAATTTCCAAGATTTATTAATGCACTTGTGTAGGAGGATCTGACCAGCAGAAGGAACGAGGCAGGCAGCAGCAGGTGAAGGGAAAGCTAATCATACTTTATTCTACAATCCTCTTCTATATTCTAAATTCCAAATCTGACTCCAATCCTTATATACAGTTTGTACAGAGGCCAAGAGATTGGTCGCTCAGGTTGCCACCTCTTTGACCTGGATGGTGAACACCACCATCAATCACATTCTCCTCCCAGAGGAGAAATATGAAAAACAGTCTAAAAATATACATTGTTTATGTTGAGGCTGCATGAGAATCTGCTTGCAAGATTCCAAACACTCAAAATGAAGAAAGCTGAGGGCAACATTCTTGCACTGCTTAACTACTTTTGGCTAAAAGATTCTGTGGTAAAAGTTAATGCAGTCGTACCTATTTTTGAATTCTACACATATTCTTTTTGAATTGCTGCAAATTATGCAAACCTCATTGAATATGTGTTGTGTAAACACACATGTTGTGCCCTCTGCATGCTAGATACACTGCATTGGCTAAATGATCAAATTATTGAATCTATAAAATAAATGATGTACGATATCACTTGTTCAGCTCAAAACATAGAAATAAGCTCTGTCTTCTATGCAAGTTTTCAGCCCAAGCGAAATCCATGTCTGTGTCCAGGATGGATTTTTAATTCCAATGCCATGCTAGGAGGGCAACCTGCTATCCGTCTTGGTAATAAGAACAGTCATATTTCATTGTGGGAAACAGCTCCTGCAAAACAGGCTAAAAGAGTGTAGACTCTTTATATGTGCTACTACAAGAAAACAGCTGGTTTGAGAAGACCCATCTGGTTTGAGAATCATCTCTCATTCTGTTTTTTGCATTGTTCTTGTAGGATTAAGAACTTCCACAGTCAGTTTAAGAAACAGATCTGGAAATGTAAAATATCATTAGAAATGTATCTGGTTTCTATGTTGATTCATCATTACCTGAGGCAATTACTTACCACAACATCCATCCTCTATTAAAAAGTTTCCTATTCCAATCACGCACAGCTATTCTATAGCACTGGAAAAAAAGACAGGACCTTTTTAATCAACACTTTCTACAATTAATTTAGTGAGCTTTTTGAAGAGAGTCAAATAGTTTTCTAGTCATCTTTCAATGTATCTTCTAGACTAATTTTATTTCATAGGTGTAGGAAGCTGTTGCGAATCTAAAGATCAGCATTAAGTAAATCTATGCAGCAGCCCAAAAACCCAGGGTAGAAAGGAGATGCATTACATATGCTTCTGTGTGGGCATACAGAAGGAATTTCCTGGAGAAAAGTTCACTCCCTTCAATTCACATTGAAATAGATTTCTGTCTTTGTTTCTCTTTTTTCCTCTCTGGATTTCCTGATCTCTCACCCTTACTCTTCTAATCTCTAATTGCTCTGCCACTGGTTCTTTGTGCTCAGTTTACCACCCCGTGCTTGTTATCTTACTGTCAGATACTGAGTTGAAATAACTGGAGAGGAGAACTCCAAGAGAGAGCCCTAGCAGTGTATCTCCAATGCACAACAGTGAGGGGAAGAGCCAGAATGCAGAGGCTGGAGGAGCCTTTTGCCAGGGCAGTGAGGTGTGTGACAGCCACAGGTCAGTGTGGTGGCTTGCAGGCGCCAGGCATGTGGAAACATTGTCACCTGGGAAATTGTCAGTGGCTCTGGGTAGCGTGGGCAGGTAGAGGTTAAAGAGCTCATATTCTGCTAATGTGGGTTGTTGCAGGGCTAGTCAACACTACTGGAAAGCAATAATTATTAGAAAAAAGAAAAATGTCCCATGGTCAAATAGAATATGTAGAAAGATAAATACTGTGCCATTCTTTTTCTTTTCTTTTCTTTTCTTTTTTTTTTTCATAGAACACTTCATTAACATTCAATATTAAGTCAATATTATGCCAAAGGGAAAAGTGCACACCTGGTAATTACTGTCCTATAAACCTAAATGCTAAAATTAATGTGAAAGTTTTTAATAAGAAGTCAGGAGGTGTCTAAGGCAATATAAATTACTATTTCTTAAGTAAATGAATACTGGAAACTCAGAATGACAAAATTCACCAAATTTACACAGTTCAATTGAATATTTTGTCTCATTACAAAAAGGGACAGGAGTCTAATACATTAAAAAAATATTAAGAAATAGATCTCAAATTGCACTGGATTTCTATAGCTTTGTATAATCCATTGCTTTCTATGAGACATCATACTTTAGTAATCAACAAGGAAAGCAAATTAAGCAGCACATTAATGTAATTACACAATATAGGGAATGTATATATTCTTAGATTTACATGTGAAAAGTTCATCTTTTGAGATGTCTTAATAAGAAGAAATGTTCCTGCTAAGGTATTAATGAATTGAACAAGTGCATCAGTACATTATTAAAATCATTATGTTTTATTTCAGAATGCTTTAATATTTGTCCTCAATAAGCAAAATCTACACGGTATGCAAAATGAAAACATGTAGGATGTTTTGTTTGCATGTTAAATACTCTCAGTGTTGAACTTATCCTGTATGGCTTATTCCCCACCATGCCACTTCTTATTCCTGTATTGCATGTCACATTGTGTAATAACAGATTCACAGGCTGTATTTCAATTGAAACTTTTTCTTTTTTTTTTATATTGGCTTTGTTCATCTGTAGGGTGTAAATATCTTCCGTCTGACCATAACTGTTTTTTTAATGCTTAGAAATTTTGTACCAGAGGAAAATGGTTTCCAATCAAACTGCAACACCCTTGAAAATATGTTGCAAGCAAAGCTTAGCACTTTACATTTTCAGCTGAATTGGTTTTTAGGTTTTTGTTTTAGTCAGTGTTTTCTTGTTTGGTTTGGTTTGGTTTGGTTTGATTTGGTGTTTTTTAGGTAATTAACTCCATTAGCATTGCAGCTGATCATAAGTAATGGTCAATAATGTCAGTGTCCATTTGGATCTCTCAACTTCCTAGGAAAATGTACTCTGTGAATTAAACTTTATTTTTTGAGCTCACTTGCAAAGAAAACAAATACAACATATGAGGGTTCAATTCCTTTTGTGTTGTCAGATATCTGAATTCACTCATTCATCACTTAATTCATGATGTTTCTAATACAGATATTCTCTAATCTGCAGTTTATGTACTTATGAACAAAATAGCCACCAAGCTGATGGTAAGGGTGCTCATCCTTCCTCCCCCATCATGGTGTGGGTGTTCCCTGTAACATGCTGGGAAGCACAAAACCTTCAGCATTCAGGCTGCTGCTGGATCTGCTTCAAAACTCTTTTGGATAAGCTCATATACTTTCCAGCTTGGGGGTTTGGTCTATATCTTTTCCTTTAGTTAGCAGATTGTGGAGAAACCGTCAGAAAATCAATACACAGGATTATAGGTGCTGGAGACAGGAAGCACAGGTGATAGTGACAGCATAATGACCTTTCACCCTTCCTGGCCATGGTCCTGACTACATTGCCCCCACTTTGACGTAGCAGTTCTGCTCCCAACGTACCTCAGCCCTTGGCACAAGCTGCATGGTAGCCAAAATCTAAGCAGGAGTTCAGAAAACAGTCACAGTCCTGCCACATGATTTCCAAATTCTTGTCTATGTAACTAAACCAGCAGCTAGGGGATATAGATGTTTTTGCAGTATATTTTTATGTAAAAAAAAAGCTTTCTGGGCCAAAGAACGTGTGTGCATTTGACTTGGCTTCTTTTTCAAGGCACACAACATATCACAATCCATTACTCCTCAGAACACTTTTAATTTTTTTTAATGTGATAAAAAATCAGGTATTTAAAATAAAATTATTCATCTATTAGAATCTAGATTCCTTGTGTTTCAGAATCCTAAAATCATGCAAGCCTATTGCAATATTGTTGCCCATGGAAGTAAATTTTTTTAAAACTCGAGATTAAAATATCTGGAAATTATAACAAAATTCAGAGAACTTTAAGAGGCTGCTAGGGAGACTTTTCTCTAAAAATTTTGAAGAGCCATATCACCAGCAGCAAATTAAAAATCATTAGTCATACTTACAAAAGCTATAAGCAGTATAAGGCAAAGAATTTCTAGGCATTGATTAAGACTGATAATGTCATTCACATTGTAGGCCATGTAAGAAAGAAAGAGAGCTTCTGCTCTCTTTTGTGTTGTACACAGCTTAACTTTTACTTTGGGAAGCCAGAAATGATGATATCAGCTTTTCCTTTAGTTGAACAGCAAACAAAAATTAATTGAAGCTGTAGATCTTATTTCCTTCCTCCCCATATACCTTTAATTGCAGATGCCAAGCAATCCATTATCCCCCATGGTCTATGTCAGTTTAATATATAATTTGTCAAAGTGTCACAAATTATCAAGGCATAAGCAACATGCAAATATGTCACAAGAGAAGACATCAAGCTTGTCCTTTAATCAGGAATTCTGTGGGTTGGTTTTGGTGATGTAAGGGTTTTTGGTGTTTTATTTGTGAAGTTATTTCCTCCTTGATGGAAAGAAGAAAATATTTGCAAAAGATGGCTGTACAGGTAGGAGCTGGAAGTAGGCTATTGCACGTCCAGCAGGAAGGTAGAATGAAAAATCTTTCCTCCAGACTACAGTTTCTTCTGTCTTTCTGCAATAAAAAGGAAGGATGAATTATTTATGTTTTTCTAACTATAAACAGTAGTTTTGAGGATAGACAACTGCAGATTAGAACTGTGTTCGCTAAAAAGAGAATTGAGCAGAAAAGAGGTTTTCCAGCTAAAAAGGACGAGAGCATATGAGGGATTAAAAAAATTCTGAGTATTCTCCAATGTTTTTTACTTTGATGTTTTATTACTTTACTTTTTATACATAGTTACTTATATGGTATTACTCAGGGATTTTTAAAAAGAGAATTCCACCCCAATAGTTTAATTCAAACTACATTTCATTTTCAAAATTTTAGAATGATAGGTTTCAGCTATAGCATTTCATGGATTTACATGCTTTCTTAGCAAATTTGAAGATAATCATAGTGTTTATGAAGAGCTTCCTCTGCTGCCAGATTTTCCTCTCAATTTATAGTCAGTATTGGAAACAGATTTACATTTCATTTTCTAATACAGTGATCTACACCTATCCTTTTTTGTCCTTGATCTTCTGTTTAATTGGAAAGGAGTGTGTTTCAAAAAGCAGCTTCAAAGTCCTCAAAATGCCACTGGCATGAGGTACAATATTTAACAAGCTGTGTCTTTGAGTACAGAATTCAAATGGACTGAAAATTTCACCTTTTTGAATGCATAAAGTGCAAGGGACTACCAGCTATATGCCTTAAGATTATTAACATTCATTCTGAATAGGTATTTCATTAAAATTTATTTTTTGCATTCTCTAAATAGGAAATGAAATAAAGACATTTTTTTCTAATAAAAAAGTATTTTTCAGGACTTTTTCAAAGCTTCCACGTGTATTGTAGTACCACTCACAGAAAACTGTGTTAAAGGAAAATGTTTAAATTGCTTTGTGGGACACTTAAAGTACCAAGGAAATTTTCCTGTGGCAAAAGTTATTATGTTCAAAAACAGATTGTTGCATAACATGTATAAGCAGTATAAAACTCTTTCCTAGGTAAGTTTTATGTATATGGCATCTCAGTACTCATCCACCTATTTAGGTATATATTTTTCAAGGATGAAAAATGTCTATGACACTATCTAGAATTCATTCATTTGTTTAGAGCCCCTGCAGATGTTGCAAAATTTCTGCTAATCTTGCATCCTAATGAAGAAACCAAGGATTTTGTCATCCCATTGATGGGCTCTAGGTGGAATAGGGACATATATAAATAGATAGACAGATAGATAGATAGATAGATTGACTTATGTAATCATATATGCAAATTTTTGGTTAAAATAAAAGTTTTAAGACTGACCTCAACTTGTATTTGATCCAGGAATGAGCCTTGTTTGTCCCTATCGTGATTTTTTAATTTTGTTGTCCCTTAACTGTAATCAATATAGCTGTGGGTAATCTGGTGCTCAGTTGTATGTTCTCACATCATCCAAGTGTCAGCTAGGAATGACAGTTAATTTTAAGTACTTTCACTCTGGAATATTACTGGTTGCTGTTGTGATTTTTCTCTGATTTTTCTGCTTTTCATTTCACTCTTCCAAGTTTACCTCTGGAGAGAATGTAACTCTTATTCATGGTAGCACTTACCAGTCATTTCAAAAGTTATTGAAGGACCTCTTAAGCACCAAAACTCCCATAATCTGGAAAGTTTTAAATCCAGTAGGCAAAAGTCAGGAGAAAGGTTCTATTATCTGTGCTGGCACACAGCAGTTATTCTGTGGCAGTGTGCTGAAAGCGTTTGTCAGGTACTTGTAACCATTTAGCAATATTTGCCATTAGTTTGTTTAGTGGATGGATTTTAAAGATCATTTTCTGAAATTAAAATATAAAATCTATAATTCTGGACTAAGTTATTTTGTCATCCACTGTAGTGGGTCAGAGACTTATTGTCTGACCAAGATCACATATGAAGTTATAACTTATTTCTGCAAGAGATTTCACAGACTTTAAATGACTACAATTTTTAATGACTGCAGAAGTATGCTAAGGCTTCAAGAGGCAAGTTTCTAGACTCAATCTCTTGATGAGCATATACTTTGATGTGGACAAACCTTCTGCCAATTAACCTTTCCCTTCTTGTCTACCCAATGTTCCAATGTTCATTTTCACCCAACTCCTAACTATTTCCTCACATAAAAGAGTTTCCAAGCTTTTTTTTTTTCTTTTTATCTTCCCCACCCCCCTCCACTCCCCGCCATGTTTCTCTTTTTCAGTCTTGATCTCACTTATCTCATTTAAGCCATCCATCTTCGTTCTTGTTTATGGGCCCGGGTTTAAAGAATTTGGAATAGCCTTCCCAGGTAAATTATACCTGAAATTTCAGTTATCCTGCTCTGCTGGAGAAAGAACACTCATTTTATTCAGTGGGGATGTTCCCCATGCTGCAAAATTGCAGATAGAAGCTGCAAAGGGACAAAGCATATTCTGTGCAGTTGCCACCTTTTGAGATCTTGAGAACTTTGCAGCTAATATATGATATCCTGCTCAGAACATCTTACCACATATTTCAGAGGCTTATATTGAACACAATTTTACAGGGTTGGCAGGAAGCTTATCTTTTTCAGAAGAGGATTTGGCATCCTTTGTACTGTTCAAGTTCTTGCTCCAATATGCCCAGTTCCACCTCTCACTATACATACAAATATCTTTTTGTTTGTTTAGGAAAAAAAAAAAAAAAATTG
>VXBB01022886.1:366756-392011 GCA_013399915.1 Illadopsis cleaveri
GAGGTTTTTGCTTTACTTACACTTTACATCTGGTATTTCTGAGGGTTTGTAAGAATGGCTGTACTTTTTAAAGAATGCATATTCTACAATGTCTATAAAAATTGATTTATATTTATTGTTGACAATTCTGCTAAATAATTGTTGTGGTTTAGTAAGAATGGTAAGAATTCTCCAATTTAGTGCTCCAACTAAAACCATGCACTTCTTGTTCCCCCTTTCGGCACCCCCCCTCCCCATGGCAGGATGGAGAGCAGAATTGGAGGCAAAAATGGAAAACATCGCAGATTGGGATAAGAACAATTTACTGGAAACAGCAATGAGATAAGAAAACAAACAGTAATAGCAACAATATTAATAACAAAACTGTACAAAGATAGATTCACATGCAAAATGCTCATTGAAAAGCTCACAAGCCAACTACAGCTATACCATCCTGACTGGAAGAAAGCCCTTCCCCCAAAATAATCTCCTAGCAATGACATGAGGTGGTATGGAATAATATTGGATAATATCTGTGTCCTACCCATGTCTCCTCTTGGCTACTGCAAAAATTAACCTTATCCTGGCTGGAACCAGGACAATAATGTTTAAGTCAACAAAGCCAGAAAACAATATCACTTTGCCGATATTCATCCCTAGTAACGAGTACTGCCAACTCTTAACACATAAAGACCTATCCAATTGTATATTCTTCTGTAATCAATACAGGCAGAGAATTCTGTGCTGTTTACAGAGAGACCCTGCAGAGAACTGAACTGGAAATTACTAGCTTCCAAGGATTTCATAAGCCCAAAATTCTTGGCCAGATTATTTTGTGGACTGGTTTTTTGTAGCTCAGCATAAAATAGCTAGAGATGTTCCATACCTTAGTATTATGGCAATATGGCCCCTTGATATTTTGTGAAAAAGAAAGCCTGGCAGAATCAAGTCTGCAAACCACTGAAGTGAAGGAATGAGTGGAATAACTTCTCCTGAAATATTCTTTTAAATATACTCAGATTGGTAAATAGTTGATTTTTCAGAGGGTTTGAACAATCTGAGTTCCCACTGTATTCGGTTTCTTTTCCTAAAGAATATCAGGCCTTAATTAAATCTTTGACTTCAAGGGAAATTCAGACAAAATACAAAGGTTTTAGGATTTTTTTTTTTCCTTTTTCTATGTGTGTCTGTGAAATACCAAATTTTCTGGGGTTTATTAGATAATTTTTACACTTGTAAGTTTGTCAGTAGTAGTGAAATTTACACCAAACTGAAGAATACACTATAGGTTATTATAAGTTTTTTGAAAACATTTATTTGAAAATTGCTAACCAAAACCGAAAGCTGTTTAATTTTTTTCTTAAATAGATGTCTTTTCTAAATTATTTAAATCCATAATCATTAACTACAATGACTTCTGCTAGCTCATGCTCCCTTAGCTTTTCTTTGATTCTTGTCAAGTATTATTAAACCATTTATGCTGCTCAATCAATGTTCTGTACTGAAGCTCAGCAAGAAGACCTAATTCTGTGTTTTGGAGAAGTTCCATCTTCATATTCTTGAGGCAGACAGGCACTGTTTATTGGCCTGGTTCTACAGCACTGTTTTAAATTGATCTGTCTTTGACATGTCAATATCTTTTCCATGTAAAATTTTCTCTCAAGTACTGATTAAAAAAAAAAAAATTCCTTTCTTTTTCAATACAAAACTTAAATTAAATTTGTGGAATGGGGCCGAGGGAGAAGCCCCATGTTTGGCATGCCTTTTTAGAGATTAGGTCAAGGTTCCTTAAAACAGCACATTCTGACTTTCATTTTCTTAAATAAGGGTAAGTGCACAGAAGGTATGTGTGAAAGAACTCAAAACTCTATATTGAAAGCAATAACAATAGGAATTCTTTTATTACTGCTTTTTGTACTTGCCCTGAGAAACACCAATCTACTAGCGCTGTGGAAAGCACTAGTAACTCCAATAAATATTGCTAGCTCTTCTGATGAAAGCACTTCCAGTCTACAGGGACCTCTCCAGATTTCCAAGACCAGTCAAAAATAATTGAGAGAGGCTTTATGATGACATCAGATAACTCTTTATATAGTCTTGAAGGAACCCATTCAGGCTTTAGAGACTTACAGGGATCCAGCTGGAAAAGCAGATCCCTAACAATGTTTGGGTTAACTGCAAGTTTATCATTCTCACAGCCATGGTCCTCCAGTTCAATGCACTGGCACCACCTTTGTCCATCACTGGTGTTGAAAACACAGGCAAATAAATAACTTAACAACTTTTTCTTGTCTATGTCCACATTTGTGCAGAGACCACCCCATCCTCTAAAAGGCTCATGTTATTTCTGCACTGCATTTTGCCATTAATGTATATAAAAGCCCCTCTTTTTATTGTCCCCCACAGTTCTGGCCAGCTGCATCTCCAATATGAAATTTTGAGTTTCAGATGTGAAATAAAAATACTTTTTCCTAATCATCAGAGATTAAATCCCTAGAGAACCAACTTCCTCTGTATTCCCTGCAATGCTTTGCTCATACACACTGTTGCCTGCAGGAAGAAGGAAACTCACAAAATCTTTTGCCTATGTTACTGATCAGCAAATACTTTATACTGCTGATTTAAAGAAAATTACAAAAACACAATGACACACTTGCAAGTTTGCAGTAAAAATTTGTGACCTAAGCATACCAACATTATACAAACAATACCTCTAAACTCATTCAGATTCACTCAGATTCTAGCAGTAGCGCACATGAAAAGAAAGAGAATTTTCATGACCTAAATTAGCTCCAGATTTTGGCAATTTACTGATTAGAGCTCTCCAGCTTAGCAGGATTGAGAGTCACTGATTCATATCACTGAGTACAATTTGGATGAATGAACTGCTGTCAGAATCAGTCATCGTTTTGTCCAAATCACTGTAAATCTGGAGACTCAAATGCGTAAAAATTATCAGATTTTGGACATAACAGATCTCTGTCCTTCTGTGCAGTCACTCTTGAGTGAGTTGAGTTTTTCTTACTTTGGCATGAAAATGAACTCTTGATGGCATTGAGAGGTGAAGTAATCATGAAAGACATTGTGTGGTGTCTTGGGACAGAGTAAATTTGTTCATCTGCTACTTGAGCTGAGTTTCTTTAATATTTGCTTGCTCTTTCTTTTTCTCTTTTTCTCTCTCTTCATCTCTTTCTTTCTCTCTCTCTTTCTCTTTCTCTCTTTCTCTGTTTCCCTCTCTCTTTCTCTCCATTTCATTTTTCTTTTTCCTTTAAATAATCAAAGAAGAAAGGGCTTCTGAAAGCTACATCGCAAAAATCCAAAGTACAGATCATAATCTCTGGTTTTGCAGTCTCATGGCACCAACTACAGGGGGATAAAATCACAGAAGACATTACAAACTTTTGCAACGGCTTCTAAGTGATAGATTACTTTTACCATAGTTGTGAGCGAGGTACTGCACACCATGTGTAATATCTTGTAGTGGGATACATGAGTGCAAGAGCTCTGTTTGGGAGTCACAGTCAATGATAAATCCTGTGGAAATGAATATGTTTTAAATTCTACTTTTTTCCTGCCACATAGTGCTTTTTCACAGCCTTAAGGGAAGGTTGCTGTCTTCTGGGGAATCAGAGCCTACACATCTTCTCCTGGAACTCGCGCTTGAAGTTTGATTGTTGTTTTGTTTTTTAATTGTTGTTTTTTATTTTTCACTAGTAATTCTCTGACTTGGATTATTTTTATTAAATAGTTTTGAATGTTCTGGCATTTGATTATGAAGAATGTGTAACTACTCTCCCTGAGTAAGCATGGAATGAATCTATTTTGCTGTTGTTCCTACTGATAACTTACCCTCAAAGGAAAACAGCCTCAGGCCAGGCACTGGGGTGAGTTTGATTAAGATAATAAAATTGAATCTTAAGAGTTCTTGAGGAGGAGAGGAGACGAGACGAGAGGAGATGAGACATAACAGAATGCCCTGAATTACCATGTGTTGCATCACTGCCCCTTCACAGGTCTGCTTTTCCTTATCTCTTGTGAAGGAAAAATGAGTTACGGTACGTCATTGTTTTGGGGGTCAAGTTAGAGGCTTATCAGGGACGCTCCATTGAGTATCTTCTTTCACTGTGAGAACAGGAATGTTTAGAACTGTTCAGGACATTACACCTTCATATGATTTCTAGAGCTAGCAGTATAACCTCACAAACTTAGAGACAGTCTATGTAATTTAAATTTTGAATGCAAATCTTCATCATATATTTTAACTGTTATTGCGTTACCATAACTGTTTTGCAAATACATCTTCTTTAATCCTTTCATCTTGTCTAAGCTAATTCTTAGTAATATGACAAACTCTTGGGGTAAGTAAATTCCTTATGGCAGACTGTACCAGGCAGTTAAGTGTCTAATATGCACAGAGTTTTGGGCTGCCAGAATACTGTAGAATATTTGTTGGGCACCGTTGTGCTGCTGAAGCCTTTTCATACATGAGCATTATATGCTTCCCAAATGAAAGGTAGCTTTTGCCATTAATAAGAGTCCTGTTTGTCAGCAGGAAGATTGTATGAAAGAAGAACAAAACTTTGACTCTTCAGAAGCTGCTGGCACCCCACTGTCCAGACACAGCATATTTAAAATTATTTAAGGTCCTTGGCCTAGATAAAAGTTGTGAACAGGATCATGACTTTGAAGCCTAGTGATGACAGCACTCACGAGTGTTCACATCTTGCTTGACTAACTATTTTATATAGGGTTAACACAAAGGGCTAAGGATTATTTAATGTCAAATAACTGAAAATTTATGGGAGCAAAGACCACAACCCAGCTCCCTGGTGAATGTCCCATCACAAGACTAGACAGTTGTGCCGGTCATAAGATCACTTATGTCCCTAACGCACTCCATCCATCAAATCATTAATTATTTTCTATAAAGCCAAGTAGTTTCAAGTCTCTTCCCATCACAGGCAACACAACCTTTGTTGTGATGCATTTTGAACGCCTTTTTGGCATAGCAGAGAGCTATTGTGTGGAGAATTATTAATCTGTGACAGCCTAAATTCTGGAGTCTACCACACTTCATGGGAAATCTGGAGCTGGGATTGAGGTGAAGAGATTGAGTCCTTGGAGCTGAAATATGAAATAATGTTAGCATTTAAATGCACACATTCTGTGGATGTCCTCAGAGTCAGACGTTTAAGTAAAATAGTGGTTGTGAATATAAAAATGAGTGTTCCATAAGTAGCTTGTTTTAGAGTAGAGTACTAGACAGGTCTTCAAGTCTGAGGATTTTTAATGAACTCATTCTTGGATCCCCAAAACAGAAAAAAAACCACAAGCTTTTCCTGCCATTACAATGTGCAAAAATTCCTGGGTTTCATCCCATTTTATTCCTGTTGAAATCAATAACAAAATGTCACTGAGTTACATAGAACAGGGTGAATACAAAGGATGCACATCCTTGCAGGGACGCTATGAAATTAGTCTGTATTGGTGTTCAGCATTACCCCATAACTGGTGTATATCTCACTAACTGAGTCATCACTAGCTTATTGAGGTGACAATTAGATGTGCAGAACATTGACCCTTTCATTCTTCTAATTTATTATTTCTTTGTAAGTATTATTATTATTAATATTATTACTATTATTTTATATCAGCTCTTAATACTGATTCAAGAAGTGCTTGGCAAAACTCAGAAAGAAAATTACAGTATTTGAACCTAAGTTTCATGGCTTAGAACAATACTGACTGATAAAAAAATTAATTTGCATAGCTTCTACCTGGATTGAGGGAAAAAGTCTTTTCACTTGACAACTGGCGTCAGTGTTAGTTTGCACAAAGCATTTTGGCCTCTAGCAGCCGAAATGTTGTTTTCCTCTCATGCCAGACCCCTGTGACTACAGCAGTGCACAACTGTCACTGTGAGAAACACAGAGAACAGAGAGTCACACTTGTTTTCTGAGTGCCAAGCTGGCAACTAACTTTGTTTGGCTCATGAGCATGTTCCTGACAGCATGTGAGAGGCAGCTCTGAGCTGAGATGGCACCTGCAGTGCACAGAGAGCCAGCTGCTATTCAGAAATGAACAAAGGTGTCCACTACAATTTTAAATATACTTTGACTAATTGGAGGGTTTTTTCTCTATTAAAGATTCACAGAAAAGATGCCTATTTTAATGCTTATTATTAATAATGCTAGTGTGGTATAGATTTTAAGGGGATCAAAAAACATTTGCTTAACTTGGTTATGACAACAAACCAAACAAGCAGTTTATAATGTCTATGAAAATTAAGAAAAAGGCAGGAAACTGCAGGAATTATTCTCCCAAAATTTGGAATTATTATGTGAAAATACTCAGTCTGATAGCTAAATAACCTTATCATCTCACTTTGCTTTCTGCCACACTCACTTTCCTTGGGAAAGTTAATTTTTGGAAGAAGTTGTCACATATACCTCATCCTTTCATAATGAAGGCCTACTACAAATGTAAATATTTCACAAATTGCCAAGTTACCAGTTCTCGTTTTCATCAGTGTTACTTAAATATAGAAAATACACAACAAAAAAAAGGGATAATAATTGTTTGGATTAAATAATACCTAATCTTCCATAATAATTATCCAATATTTTTCCCTATAGATAGCAAATTTTCTGTAAGTGACTTCTTGGATTTTTGCCAAATTAAAATCTTTTGTCTCTATGACTTTGGTTTCTGAAGTCCAGGCTAACTAGAAACTTGGGATCCTGTCCTATGGATTAGTTAGCTATTAAAGACACAAGTAATCTTATCTGAAAGGTACTTAGAATCAGGAATTATAAAAAAATGAAATAAATTAAGTTCATGCCATATCTAAATCTGAGCTAAACTCATAAAGAATTGTCCATCTCTCTGTACTACCTGACTAGGTGTTTGTCATCTGCACTCCGAAATTTAAATTTCTAAAACAAGGACCTAGTAACCTGCTTACATTTTTCTGGAACAGGTGTCAAAACTTAATACAATTTCCACATAGATTTGAAGCTTTTAAGAACTAATCTTGGTTTAGCTTGTCTCACCACCAAGAGAAGTGAATTATTTCAGACATGGCTTTATTGCAGTCATGTGACTGCAGGATCTTGGAATATCCCTTAGAGTCTTTCATGTCTGATATCACTACCATGTTGTTTATTTCACCTCTCATCTACTTCTCAAAGATAAAATTATGTATAAAGACAGTTATTTCCTTGGATGGGCTTTGGATTGTCTACTTTTATCCTCAGAGGTAAAACATGTTTCTCTGGTTTGAAGATGGGAGATAAAACGGACTTGAAACGTGACAGAGCTTTGTAGTGATCACCACAGCTTTGTGGCATTTTTAATACTGGAGGACAGATTTGTTTTAGAATTTTGGACGATCTACCTGTGAGATTTACTCTGATAATAGAAGCCTTTATTTCATTATGTCATGATAACATTGGATCTTGAGTCCACACATTTGGAAAAGTTAATCTAAGTTTTCAGTTATCTGGAGACTTCCATGGAGAGAAACATGATGTTGAGGCCTGTAGTATCTTGTTCCACTCTTGACATCCACTTGAGGTTATTTTCACATTTGCTAGCCTGCTTTTATATTTCATTGCTCCACAAATCCATGTTAAATCAAATTTTGATGCTTTTGACCTACGGCTGTTATGTATGTTTGATCCTATTTCTTTGTCCTGATACCTAAAGAACCAGCTTTGCCCCATTCCATCTCTGCCTGTTTTTAACTGACCACTGGCCAGTTGTCTATAGACCTGGTGTCCCCATTGCAAGCCCATGCCTCATCGTTTCCCATTCCTGTATACATCTGTACCACATCCTGTATTTCAGCTTCTGAGTGGAGAGCACCAATTATGCCAAGTATTTATCTACACTTCATTGTTAAAGATGCAAATTTCTTCTACAGAGAGCAAATTCTGGTTCCTGCTGCCTCTATAGAAGTGCCATCATACCACACAAAGATAAATAAAAGCAAAACAAATTAGCTATAGACATCTGGTCAACAAGAGAAATTGCTGTCCCAGCTAAATCAAGTAAAATCAGAACAGGTCTAAAATAATTTAGGCAGAGCAAATTGACAAACCTTAGTCCTGAGGCATTGTAAATTTTGTGCAAAGCTTGTAGAATATTACTGTAAATGGCAGTACTGTATTATACAGATGTGTGATTGCAAACTTCACTCCATTATTGAATAATACATTCATGAAAAAAATACCTAGAGTCCATAACACAGCACTTCATCAGTCTTGGTCCCTGTGATTTTACCTCTCATCAATAAATGCTTAATTTGTGCCAAGTTTGATGGTAACAGTAAATACCTATTTAAAGCAGAAGATTGTAAAGATTATATTAAATCATAGAAGAATCCAAGTAGAATAGTGTGTTTAAAAGGAATATCTAATAAGTGGATTCCAAATATGGCACTATGCTTGCAGAATGAGTCTGTCATTTTATATCAGAAAAATATTTGATTTGCCAATTTATTTTCTACTATTTATTTAATGAATTAAGAGCAATATTTGTGTGATTCAACTGCACAGGTAACAAATTTTCTCTCCCATGTGCATTTTTAATATTTCTGAGGGAGTTTTTTCAAAACTTTTTTCCAAATCTTATCTGAATAGAAACAAAATTTATTCAACATCCAACAAATGAACAGTATTTTAAGGGATAATGAAATTGTTTACTTTTGATAATTTAAAACTACTTGACCTCATTTCATCTTCTAGTTGGATGTGGATTTAGTTTCAAAGTAAAAGATCAGTTTTACTTGAATATCAAAATTAAGTGCAATGTTCCTGAACTTAAATGTAAAAAAGATATTGTGAAGTGAGGGTTTGTGCCAGGTATGGCTGGCAGTTGTTTTTAATGATTTAGAGAATTTCTGATCACTCTAGTTTCCTTGCAAAGACTCGGTTGTAAACAGAGTTCACTATGAGAATGAAGATCTTTTGACTCTGAAAATTATATGCTCAGTTGTAGATGCACCCAGTAGCCTTCCTATGGAATTCAGAATAATAGATGTTTTCTATGAGAAATAGAGAATACCTGATCCAATTTCAGTCCCTTTTGCAGGAGGTAGCCTACTAAGGCAAAGAGAAGCACTAAGTTGCAGCCAGCTATACATACAGTAGTCTGTGCCATAGAAGGTCTCAGTCACTGCTGGGATGAGCAGAGTAATAGCATTGGTTTCATTAAAAATACTCAAGCATATGAGTGGAAAAATGTAACAGCTCAATGCTTTTAGCTGAATAAATTTGAAATATAGTTGAATAATTACATCTGTATCTGGACTTCTCACAAAATGAGTGCTGTTAGACATTCTTCAATGAGTATGAACCATTGTAGTTCAGAAGATATTAATGATTCTTCCCCTATTTTACATCACTTTAGGACACTCTCTTGAACCAATTATAAAATAAATTACAAAGTCACATCTTGGGAAGGACAAAGGGATTAAATAAAATGGCAGCTAGGATGGAAAGTGACAATCAAGGTATAACTGTTCTTAGATTCTTAGCTCTTAAAGCTTTTTCCTCTTTTGCTTTGGATGAAATTTCAAAGAAAAACTCTAACTGCTTGCTTTAAACCAAGTTCAGACTAGTACAATGCAATGCTGCAAGAGCAACCATTTTTATAGCAAGCAAAATAGTTAAAGATTTCACTAAGTCTTAACAATTAACACTTCTAGTTCATGCAAAAAACCCCCTTCCCTAAAGAGTACTCGCTAAGAAATTTCCACAAATTTTTAAGGTTGCATTTAAAAGACTGTGTTTCTTTTCTTTTCTTACACATTATTGTAAAATATAACAAAAAGGTTGAAAATAAATCACCTTGTTAATTGGTTACACTTACTGGATTTTATATTCTCAGTGTAATGTTAGTATTTGCTTTATTTGCTGATTTGTTATAATATCAACTGGAAGTATTGGAGTTTTATGTTTGAATCAACTTTTCTAATAAAACAGGTCATTATAAACACAAAGAGAAATGATTCCTCTTGAGTGAATGTACAACAGGAGGATTATATGGAGAAAGTAATAGAAGGCAAGTTATTACAAGCTAGAACCAAATAATCCTGATGAAAATTTCTGTTCTAAAATAAAAGATTTACTTACTAAGATTGCACCCACTTTTTACTCCAGAATGAGAAGGGTGATGTGGCATTTAGGTATTACTATTTAGATTTTTTTTAAGCACTCTTATTTAATCAGAAAAGCAGTCTTTTTTCTCATGCATTGACTACTCATTTTATTCTATTTGGAAAGTTATATGCAAAAGTTATTATGCCAAATATTCGAGTAATTTCTCTTTTTTGTAAGGCACATTATGAACCATACTTTCCTAGATAAAATATCCATTTTTTTGCTCTAAAATATCAGTACCTTCTGGCTTATGGGGACATGGATTCACATTCTCACTTCATCAGAATACCTATATTCCTTTTTCCCAAGCTGACCACTCATTGTCAGAATTGTTCTACCATACAAGATCTGATCTCTAAATATAGATCATCTATAAGAAAATAGGAAGAATGAATGTAAGAAAGGGTATATAGAACAGCACCAACTCTACATCTGCTTCTGCCAATGTTTTTGTGACAGAGCCATTGAGAAGTGCCTTTTCACCTTAAGAGTATACAGGTGAGGGAATGCAAGGTAATTTTATACATCTATATGTGCATGTGCCCAGGTGTCAAATGCTGAAAAGTTCTGCTTAGGCCTCCTGTTAATCCTGAAGCTGAGATACCTGCATGTGCTAAGAAGAGCTTTCATCTTTATTGTAATTGGTCTATATTTCTTTTTCCTGCATTTTTTTCTTAATGTTAGTGTAAATTTTTCCAGGAAGCTTGTCTTTTTATCACTTGATTGTACCCAAACCTGGTGGTTGTTCATTTTATTTTATGTATCTTTTGTGGTTCTTTATGTTTTGAGAAAAGAAGAAAGATTCAAACCTCTGATCCAGGGAACAGATTGACAGGCACTGCTGTTGTTGTCTGCCATTTTCAAACAGCACGGCAGGACAGAATTATTAGACTCAGGACAACTGAAGTGATTGTGCCTTATATTCAATCATTTTTTGACCTCTCCATTTTTTCTAGTCTCTCCTTTTATCAAAGCCTGCTAGATGACTGGGGCTCTATGATCTTCTCCCACTATGTTCTTGCAAAATAGCTTGACATGTGTTCACTCTTCTCCTACTTCTTTCTCCCTTTGTTATGTGTCTGTAGATTTTTGTCTTGTATCTTTTCCTTTTTCCTGGATTTTTTTTTGTTCTAATTTTATGTCCCATTTTTCTTTCTCCTTTTCCTTTGTATAGCAAATGTGAGAAGTGAGTAGCTTTTGTTAGAGCAACAGCATGAAAGTCCTCAAGATACTGCTTAATGAAAAAAAAAAAAAAAAGTGAAACAACAAGCAAACAAAAACCCCACCCTTATTTCCCCCTCCAAATAAAAAAAACCCTCCCCTACACCCCCTACATCCCGAAGACTCACCTTGCACACACCTTACATCTTGCATACTTATGTGGAAGGGAGGCTGAACAATGAATGTACAGGCCCACTGCTGAGTGATTTGATCCACACAAATCCTTGGGACCCAATAGGCTCCATCCAAGGTGCTGAAAGAGATGGCCAACATCCTTTATTTCATCTTTGAAAGGTTGTTGTGGAGTTCAACTTGAGAAAGGTAAAGGCCACACACATCTTCAAAAACTAAGAAAAAAAACCAATCAACCCATGGTTGCCTGACTTTGATGCTGGAACAAGTCCTCATGGACCCTATTTTTGGGCACACAGAGAAGATGATTGGAATCAGAAATCTTGAATTTACCGAAGGGTTAACCGTGTTTGACTGGCCTGATTCCCTTCTGTGATCAAATGCTGAAATATCTGGGTCAAAAAAAATCGTGGCCATTTTTTATTTGGACTTCAGCAAAGTTTTTTACATTGTCTGTCACTGTATTCCTGTATCCTATTTTAGATGCTGTGGACAGGTATAAAAAAAGAGTGGATGATCAGGTGTAGAGGGATGTACATGGTAAGGTGTACTCTAACTAAAGCCTGGTGTCAACCAGAATACCACATAACTCTGTCCTGAGACTGGTCCTTTTAGTAATTTTAATTATTAAATCTTATTTTTAGAAATTGAAAAAAAAATTATATAAAAAAAAATTAACATTATTTTTCAATAGACTGAAAGAGGTGATGAAGAACAGTCTCTCTGTGGGTCATTCCCCCACAGTTTGGAGTCATCTGCAAACTAAAAATGACTATTCTTTCTTCTAAACCAAAAGATATATATAATTCTCTTAAGGAAAATGTTGCTATCTAGAGGGACCTAGGCAGGCTGTAGGAACAGGCCAGCAGGAAAATTATAGGGTTCAACCAGGTCAAGGTCAAGAAAAGCCTCTGGGAAGGAAACACATGTGCAAGCCACACAAAAGCAATGTCTTTTTGTTATACTATGTAATGGACAGCCACACTACAGGAGTGTGACAGTTTCAATAATATAATTTCAACCTACCTAAAATGAAATTTGATTTCACACATATCAGCTTGTCTTGCACTGTTAAAATATATCATCTAATAGATACACATAAATAGGATGACAGGGAAGGTATTTTAAAAATCATATTAAGGTTTTCTTACATATAAAATGCAGACATAAATATTTTGTTACATAAGCTGGTTTAATTATTTAGGAATGTAGGTGGGTTTTTTTGTGGTTTCGGGTTTTTTTGGGAGAGGGGTGGCCTTTTTTTCTAAAATCTTCCCTAATTCAGAAAAATACTGGTAGTAATATGGTCTTAGGAAGTTTTGTGAAACTTTATTTTCATAAACCACTATTATGAAGGTCTTCAGGTACTACTAGAGGAACTATAAAAAACTCCAGTTGTTCTAGAATTCAAATGTTCATGCTCTGTTTTCTGTAATCTGAAGTGTTAAAAACAAATGAAAATTAAAATTATTTTACATCTCTATGTAAAAATATTGTGAGGGACTGGATGTCAGACAAGACCTCTCCTGAGTAAAGATAAATAACTTTTTCATTCAACTATGTACACAGATTTACAATGTGATGCAGAACAGTAAATTTTCATGAGGAAGAAAAGTTCAGTTGATGAAATGGGTACAAAAAAAAACAGTGGAAGCACAACAATATTTCTCAAGTGTGTTAAAGAAAGAAGACTTATTTTAATCTCTTCTCATAACTGGAAAGACATAGAAAAGAGTAGGACTTGTGTTTCTATATGGGGCCATTGGGAGGTGATTTTGTTTTTTTTCTGTTGCATCTTTCTTTCCCCTCTGTTGCCCACACATTTCACAGAAGCATAAATCAAGTCAACACACATACACACCTGCTCTGGATTTACAAGCATCTGGTATGTGAGAAACTTGTTTTGGTGAAAATCTGTAAGCTCCATTGGAGCAAACTGGAAAAAGGGAAAAAAAAAAAACCAAAAACAGAAAACAAAACCAAAAAACCCATCCCAAAATGACAGGTCATAAATCTTGTCTATGGGCATCTGTTTTTTAAAGAAACTTTATATTTCTCTTCTATCATAGTCTGAAACTATTAAGAAATTAATCATGCCAAAATTTTAAAATTTAAATTCAGGCTTTAAACCCTAATATCAACAGTTTATAGCTAAAAGATAGATGGTGTTTTGAATAGCTCCTCTATAGTTTTTTTACACCCCAGAGAACTTATTCTTAGAAACTTATTCAAAACTAGGCCATACTCAAGAAGGTAAACTATCTTTGACCTTTGCAAAGCTTTATTTAGGCAGTAGAAGTCCTTAAGTTTTTCTTAATGCACCATCAGAAGTTAGCAGTTTTCAGCCTACATCACACAAAATTGGCAGTGGTTTATCATCTTCTCAGTTCTTCTTTGCAACATAGATTTTCTGACTCTTCATAAAGGCTTTTTTTGGAGCTAAAATCATTATTTCTGATTGAAAACACTGTCGATGTCCTCAAAGCCATTAATAGATTGGCTTTGAAAATCCTGTTTCAACCATTGGAAGTGACTGCTCATATAAATGATGGAGCCACCATCTCTGGAAGTGTTTAAAAGACATATATACATGACAATTATGGAGATGGATTAGTGGTGGACTTGGCAGTGCTGGGTTAATTCTTCAACACAATGGTCTTAATTGTCTTTTTTGACTTAAATGATTCTACAACTCTGATATTCCTCTGTATTATATTTCAGCAGACTTCATGTTAAGTATATTGATATGATTCTGATCTCCCAGGACTATTACATTGGTTTTCTGAAGAAATTTTGAGCTTTTGCATGAAGCCTAGGGACAGTCATCCAGCCATTGGTCTAAACAACAATGGCTCCTTATATAATTCTCTAGAGAACCATTAAGAGAAGTAATTTAAGTGTTGCTGTTAACATTCAGAAATTCTTCTTGTGCTCCTTTTTTCATACATAATAATGTATCTTACATAATATTTGGCTACTCTTTCATGAAGAGTGGGTGGAAAGGAATCAAGGAAGAACCTAAAAGATATGCTGAAGAAAGCTTCATTGTTTTGAGCAACTACTAGGGATGTAAAATGATCAGAGAGTGGTAAAGAAAATAGTATTATCTTTGCTCAGATTATGAGGCCTTGATGATCAGCTCAGGCCCTTCTACAGCACATGAGCTGGAAGATGGTAAGTAAGGATCACTTAGAACTTCAAGATACTTGCTCATTATGGCTGTTGATTTTGGTTCCACAGCAAGTAGACTAGATCTGTAACACCCAAATCTTATCTTTTTCCCCTTCTTGATCAGTGATCAAGTGTTTTTAGATAGAGGCTAGTGAAATTTATAGAGGTGAACAAAAGTGATGCTAATGCTTAACTGTACTTTGAATAATAGTATCAAAGACTCAGGTAGGCCCTGGTATTATGCTTGCTTGGAAGACAGAAATTGAGCAATGGGGTTAGTAAGCCTTTTAATCACATAGCTCTAGTATCCACACTGATTAATGAAGTTTTTCTTCCATTTAAAATTAGCTGGGGTGATTACAATGGTTGTATATTGCATTGCCATCTGGTGTCAAAAGAATAGAAAACAGGAAAATTAAAGCAGGTTTTCTGAAGATGCCTCTCCTCGTAAAACAGCATCACGTTCACAGATAGAAAGAACATGTCTCACTACGGAAGAAGTCATGGGACCCATAAATATTTCCAAATTATTACAGGCTTTCTGTCTGTATCTTTTTTGGATTTACGTAGCCAGGTTTTGGTAGTGGGGGATGCAGGGGTGGCTTCTCTGAGAAGCTGCCAGAAACTTCTTTCACATCTGACAGAGCCAATGCCAACTGTCTGCAGGACAGACCCACACTGACCAAGGGAGTGCCAGGTAGAGAAGGTAGTGCGTCTGTGATAACACTTTTATGAAGGAAATAAAAAGTCATTGTACGGATGTAATGGTTCTCAGAGACGAGAGGAATGAGAATATGTGAGAGAAACAACTTCTGAACACACCAAGGTCAATGGAGAAAGAGGGGAAGGAGGTGCTTCCAGCGCTGGAGCACAGATTCCTCTGCAGCCCATGGTGCAGACCTTGGTGAGGCAGCTGTGCACTCTCTAGAAGACCATGGAGATGCAGAGACCCACCTACAGCCAGTGGAAAATGTAGAATCTGAAGGACTGCACCCTGTGGTGAGGTACCCATGCTGGAGCAGTTTATGAAGAGCTGTGGGAAGGATTTATTCTGGAGAAGCTGGTGGAGAACTGTCTCCTGTGGCAAGGACCCCATGCTGGAGCAGGACATGGACTCCTCTCCCTGAGCTGTGTGACGAACTCACCATATCCCCATTCCCCCCATCTCCCTGCACCACTCGGTGGGAGGAGGTAGAGCTACAAAGGAGGGTGGTGGAAAGATGTTTTTTAAGATTTGTTTTACTTCTCTTTATCCTGCTCTGATTTTGATTGGCAATAAATTAAATTAATTTCCCCAAATCAAGTCTGTTTTGTCTCTGACAGTAATTGATGAGAAATCTCTCCCTGTCCTTTATCCCAATTCCAAACCTTTTGCTGTGTTTTCTCTCAGCATTCCAGTTAAATAGAATTCGGGGGGCACCTGGCATCCAGTCAGGGTCATCCCACCACAGTATCATACTTATATAAGCTGCACTGCTCTTCCAAATGTTTTTGTATTTCAGGCTACTTTATAACTCTGAATTTAGTAGAAATCCTACTTTCATAAAATGTGCCATGTCAGTTCTTTTAACATTGGAGATTATTAATCATAAATTATTATAAATTGTGTAATAAAGAGTACATTTAAAGTATGTGAGAGATTTAAAGATCACAGTTGCCTCAGAAACTGTTAAGGCCACAGAAGGAACTTGCCATAAGACAAGCCACCACAGCAGGTGGCTATTTCCTTCTATCTCTTTTCTCTCACATTTACTGTTAAATAAAATATGTACAATTGACTTTAGCATAAGGTCTCATTTGCACCTCAATTTGGGCTGAGGCACTTCTCAAAACCTGATAATATCAATGTATCAAAAACTTTTTTTAATAAAGTAAAAAATTATGTCTTTTATTTTACTCTGCACTGATGCTCACTAATATAGCAACATAAAGGATAAGGATCAAAATCAATTTTACTTTAAAGGCTTTTTTTTTCCTTTCATCATAATAGGTCCTAATTCCATATTAATTTACATAAATGAGTCATTCCTATGACACTGTCTAAAAATGCATACCTTGAATGTAAATAGTGCTGTATCTGACCCAGCTTTCTTCCTCCTACCTTCAGTATGGGCACATTATTGTATATATACAGCTATATCATACATGTAACCAAAACCTATCTAAAACTATGTACCTGTGCATAGACTACCTAGGAGTATGGATATGGCTATTTGTATTTAGGATATCTTGTGCATGCTTGGCTATTTGAATTTAAAAAGCATTTTATGGTCCCAGGGAAGACTGAGGTTCATTCCACTGACTGCAGCCCATAAAGATGTAGATACTGCCCCAAAACATCTCTATATATCTTTATGTGCAGGTGCAGATGGACGTGCAGCTCAGTTATTCCTGTTCCAAGACAAGCTGATGCAAGCTGTTTATAACCTGGAGTGGTGCAATGAAGGCAGCAGCCTGTGCTGAGTCAGTGCCCCAGATCATGAGCCATAGCAGTACAGTTGAACAGCTTCCAGCCACCTCTGAGCATAAGCAGAGCAGATGCACAGATGTTTGCAGCTGTCTGCCTGGATATGCCTCAAAAATTAGTTCTCCTTTACAATTTTGTAGCTGTAGCATTGTAGGCTAACACTCTCCAATAATTAGAGGGTTTAACAGTTTTGTTTGCTCTTAAAATCTGCCAAGACCAGCTTGGACTGCTGTTCTCTTGTAAACGAGCACTTGAGGAAATTCTGTCTCTAATAAACATACAAAATAGTAATAGCTATATAGCGTCCTATAATCTAGAAGTTTTTAGTGGATGTGTGGTTAAAGTGAAGGAAATGAGATAAAGGGCTGGAGCAGGTGTAGTGCGTTGACCTTCTCTGGATTCCAGGCATCCACCAAATCCTGTCATTCCCTTCCACAGCTGGACAAGGGAGAGAAAATATAATGGAGGGTTGATGGGTTGAGATATGGGCAGAGAGAAATCAAAAAATGCCACCACGGGCTAAACAGACTTTAAATAGAGATATTACTTGGAGTTTTTATTACTGAAATCAGAGCAGAATAATGAGAAGCAAAATAAGACCTTGAAAAAAACTTACCCCCCCCCCTTTCTCCTTCCCAGCTCTACTTCCTCCCACCCAGCAGCAAAGGGAGACAGGGAATGGGCATTATGGTCAGTTGTTTCTGCTGTTGCTCAGGGAAAAGGGTCCTTCCCCTGCTCCAGTGTGAGTCCATCCCACAGGCAGAGGTTCTCCACAAACTGCACTTTTCCACAGGATGCAGTCCTTTAGGCACAGCCTGCTCCAGCATGAGCCCCCACAGGGTAACAAGTCCTACCAGGAAAATCTGCTCAAGAGTAGGCTCCTCTCTCCACAGGTCAGCAGGTCCCTGCCAGGAGCCTGCTCCAGCAGAGGCCTCCCATAGGGTCACAGTCTTTTCTCAGGCATCCATCTGTTCTGGCTTGGGTTTCAAGTGGGCTGCAGGTGGATCCCTGCATCTCCACAGACCTCCATGGGCTGCAGGGGCACAGCTGCCTCACAATGGGCTGCACCACGGGTTGCAGGAAAACCTCTGCTGCAGTGCCTGGAGCATCTCCTCTCCCTCCTTCTCCACTGACCTTGGCGTGTGTAGTGTTGTCCCTCTCACATATTGCACATATTGTCACTCCACTCTTCTCTGGCAGCAATTACAACTGCACTACCACATTTTGGGTTTTTTTGCTCCTAAATATGTTATCACAGAGGGGTTACCACTGTTTCTGATCAGCCTGGCCTTGACCAGGGGCATATCTCTCTTGGAGGTGGTTGACATTGGTTCTGCTGGACATAGAGGAAGCTTCCAGTACTTTCTCACAAAAGCCATCTCTGTAGCTCTCCACTACCAAAATCTGGCCATGCAAACCTGACACACCTTAGTAAGAGATTTCAACAACAGAAAACTACTGAAAAAAAAAGAGAATAAACTCTTCCTCACGTCCTCTGGGAAAAGTCATGATGGGCTTAAACTGCAACAGAAGAGATTTAGACTTGACATTAGTAATAGCTTTTTAATGGCAAAGACAGACTAGCACTGTAACAGATTGGCTAAGGGACTGGGATTCCCTTTCTTTTAGACATTATTATAGAGATGTTAGACAAATATCTCACAAGCACTTTTGAGATACAGCTGATCCTGCACTGAAGCAGAAAAAAATTTACTGATTTGTTGAGCTAACCTCTTTCATCTCAAATCTTCTAGGCTTTTGAGTCACAGATCTGAAGTAAAGCAGATAGAATAGTCACTGATAAAGACTTACAACCTGTGTCAAACTCACCTTATGAATCATACTCTTCTTGGAGAGTTCTAAAGATGCATTTGTGGTGGTAGAGTTACTGTCAATGAACTGAGATGCTCAATCCATTTTATATAGATTCTCATCGTCCTGATCACCATCTGTACCCCTCAAAAAACCTGAAACGTTCTCTAGTATTGTCAGTCTTACTCATCTTGTTTTTCGCCTTCCTGTTGCTTCCAAAGGTGAAATGGAAGAGAAGAAAAATTGATTGGGAAAATCCAGTACTGTGTTCTATCAGAGGGGGAATTTTTTGTATGATATTGATGAATTCAAATTTTTTGTACGGTATTGATGAATTCATTATGTATTTTCTATAATTTTGAAATTAATTTAGCCATCAATACAAAAAAAAGCCGAAGGTTCTAGAAGCTCTGAAAATTTGTGGTAAAACTATATTTCAGAAAAAAAAGTCTCTTTGACAAGACTGTTTCACAGAACCAGACAGCATTTAGCTTACATGACAGTTTTCTGCCTGATTGCGCAGTGAAAATTAGGTCAGAAATTCTAATTTTTATTGTTGTATGTTGACCAATCCTTTACTGAATATTTTCTTGGAATAAGGTTACCAATGCTTGAGGCTTAGCAGCCTTACAGTGAGAAACCCTGACCTGTGAATGACCCGGAATTCAATGTTTCCTGGCTCCTTTTCATGGACTCAGCAGTCAATTTGGCAATAAAGTAGGGGCTGGAGAAGACTTCCAAATTCACTACAGCTGTGGTATTAGAAATGCAAATGCCTAGTGTCTTTCAGAGCATGTAGGACCAAGTAGATATCAGATAAAACAGGGTTTGTGGCTTTCTCTCTGTAGCTCATAGGAAAGGAGTTCTGCTTCTATGTTTAAATTATTATCAAAGGGGGTAAGGAAACCTTTTTTTTATGCATAGGAATTATATTTCTTTTAATACCCACAGAATTTTTGACAGAATTTATTGCTTATTGAACATCCTCTCTCACTGCCACGTGCATAGAACTACATCTCTGTGTCATTATTTTCTAATGGCATCAGAAAGACAGAAACCCTCTGAATGATTTGCTGTCATTCTTATCTTCACTTATATCTCCAAGAACAATATGCAAATAATTCCTTCCTAGCTTCTAGAGCAACATCTTTAATTCTTTTCAGTGTTTTTATGCCATCTACAGGTCTCTTCAAACCACTGAATTCTTTAAATACTTTTTTCTCTATAAGGCTTGATGGCAGACAGCTTTATTTTCATATCAGTTTTAATTATTTTGTAAATTTACACACCACTTAAATAAACATTTCTGTAAATTACTTATTAATTGCAAAATCCGAATCAAAGATGTCAGTTGAAATGGCATGAAACCTTCAAAAGCCCTGAATTTTTCCTTTTTTTTTTTTTCTCTGTACAATAATTTTTGGTGGTTTATGATAAAAAATCCTTTGTCTTAAATGTTTATTTCAACAATTTCAATAAAATGGCAGTGTTTTTTTGGAAGAGCTAATTGTGAAAACTAATGTTTCAGAAAAAAAACTTTTAAAACATAGTCCAATAAATATTATAAATGTACCTACAATATGTATAGACTAAGTGCTGTTTTTATTTAAGAATTAATAGAAAAAAGAAAAATTTTGGGTTTTTTTTTTCAAACAAAAATGTGTTTGAGTTTAGTTTTACGGTCAGAGGGATACAATAAAAGTGTTCTCTTCAATATATTTTGTTTACCAAAACGCCCCACAGTCTAATTCTAACCGTGAACAGACAAATTGTGGTGACAAGATGTAGGGTGGCAATATAGTACAAGGAAGCACAGAGATTTGTGACAACAGGATTACATGCTTTTGTTGAAAAAGATATGGTCCTTCAATCACTTTTGTGCTGTGTGCAGTTAAGGAATCCACTGATGAGAATTCTACCTGTGCTGCCAAGGAAAGGACTTAACTCTAGAGCCTTCTTCAGTGAGGTTCATTGTGCTCTGTATAGATAAGGCAAACCACTTAACACAGACAAAAAGGTGTCACAAAGTACATCCAGACATAAGTACAAATAAATGAATGCATGAAAAATCAAAATAAAAGAGAAATGCAAGTATCTGAATCTAGACAGAGATTAATCTATGTTATAAATATTCAAGTTAGACATATTAGTATGTAAAATATGCTGAAAAGAATTTTTACTGAGAGACAATCTTTCCTACAAGAAAAACTTGACCTATCTTGTTTTCTCTTTGTGTTCATCTTCTACCAAGAAAAGAAAATAACTTTTGTTTTAGCACTGAATGCTTTTTTTTTTTTTTTTTTTTTTTTTTTTAAACACTATATAATTTCATTCCTTTCTGCTAATTGAGGGAGAAGTGTTGAAGTGAACTTCTTTCCAGGTAGATTTATGACATGTTTTCCAGCTAAAGAGAAATGAGTGTTAAAAATATAATTACAGCTATGCAAACTATGACTCAGGGCTGTGTACAAAGTGATATGCCTCATTTATAAGAGGTAAACAATAATATAATTTATTTTAAAAATGACCAAATTAATGCAGTTCAGTGGTAAATATGACAACGATTTAACAACATTCAATAGCAAGGTTTTGTGAGACTTAATTAGGACTTGATTTGAAAACAGTTTTCAGATACGTAGTCCAGCTTCAGATGTAAATATATATGTATATACCTATAGCTGAAAAAATCATGGAAGAATCTTAGGCGATGGAGTTTGTTAACTTGACATAGAATAATAATTTTATGCACTTATTTAATTATGTATTGACCTACTAGGTATCAGAGTCAATCAGGTATCACAGTGTTCTTTTACAATGTGAACATTCTCATCATTAACACATACACGTTTATCCATTTAAAAAAAATAGTACTGATTTCCCGCTCTTTTTGCACTTTCAGCCATGTAAGGATTATATTTTACCATTCCAAACATCATATTGCTCACAGATGTGAGAAGGATTCACTAAAATAAAGTGAAAACCTTAAAAAAATCATAAACTTAAAAAAGTATCTTTAACAAAGCTATTTTTCATGTATTGCAGCCAGTCTAAAGTTTTAGCAGTTGAAACTTAGTCAACAAAAGCATTTAGTTGACTAAAAGTCAACTTCTATATTTTACTGATAATAAAGAACCTCAGGAAAAGGTTGACTTGATGATCATTACTCTACTGCATTTTAAGATTTGGAAATGAGATGGAGATGAGAACAGAGCCAGGAGAGAATTGCCTCTGTTTGCAGTTCCTCATCACCACAGAGTTTTCTTGTATGCACTGGGAGTTTCTACTAGAAACATGATGAAGCACTGCCAAAGCTGTCCTAAATTTAAATTATCCCATCAGTTTAGTAGTCACCAGATCACCAAAATAACATAAGTCACATATGTAGCAGATTTTCTTAGGGATGAGCTGCCCACACCTGAGTTACCCCAGCTGAGGCCTGACCTGAGGCCTTGGAGCCTCTGACGCAGTTAAAATTACTTGGTAAAGTTGTGGCGCAGTTGAAATTAGATATTAAGGTGTCAGGGAAAAATAATGGGGTTTTGAAGGTCACTGAGTGGAGTTGTTAGTAAGCATGTGTTAGCCACCTTAAGGACAAGTTAATTAATGTGTGTTTGCATTCTTCTCTCTGCTGTGTGCCAATGAAAAAGCTACTGACTTTGTAAACTATATAGAAATGTATATAAGCTGCCATTTTAGACGAAATAAAGGAAGAACATAGTGGTGACCATATCGGTTGGACCTGCGTTTGCTTCGACCCAACTCTCTCTATAGGGCAACCCTGGCAACACATGTACAAAGTAACTGCCTAGGAAATAGAAGCATGTCTTGTCTCATTGAATGGTTTTTGGAAGAGTTTTTTAAACTGTTCATGCCTATGCTATCAACTATATTAGAAGGAATCAAATTACTTTTTATTACCTTTACTCCTTTTGTTTTTTCTTCTCTGCTTCAAAATGTTACGGACAATTTAGTACACTGTAGGTCCTTTCTTTCTGGCTGGTCTTAGGATTTTCTCTTGTGAAAGTATTGTGCGGCCAAGTTGAAAAACTTCAGTATCCACTTCTAGAACGGCTGAATATTTAGGGCAGAGGAAGCAAGTGCTGGGTTATGAAGACAGTTCAATGATGTAATGGTGAAAATCTTATTAATCTAATTGTAGATCTGAACTTGAAAATACGCTGAAATCTACTTCATTTGAACTGTGTACTGCTACTACCTGCAACTTTTCTGGTAACTTCTAGTTCTACCACACGTATGCATGTGGCCTTTATGAAGTAATTTTTAAGTTAATGACTTTCAACATTTACACTCTTTTTGCCTAAAATTCTGTAATTCAAGTTACTGAAACTCTGAAGACTGTATGTGATTTTACAAACATAACTGCACCAAAGACTATCATTGAAGCATTTTAAACTTGTAAGAATATTCTGTTGTGTGTGATGTGTACCTTTGGAGGGAAGCATACTATTAGCATAATCCTGCAAAGAGAAATATTTCTGTTAGTTTTTGAATACCTGCTTACCTAACAAAGCATAGGGAGGAAAAACGTCTTAGTAAAAAAAAGACTTCTATGGGAATTAAAGGAAAAAAAAAAAATAAAAGAAATGACATCTTGCTATGCAGAGTAGAATAATTTAACAGTTATTTGACACTTTTAAGGTTGACTAGTTGTGACCTGCGACTTGACTAGCTGTAGTAAAATAGTACATGGGAATCACACTGAATCATATTTATGGCACCGTTAGTATAGTCTGAAATTCTAGGTGAAAACAAAGGTCTTCTAGAATACTTTAGGTACCTAAAATGAGACACAGAAAAAAAAATAAAAAAATCACAGACACATACGTATTTCCTGATTAAAATCAGGGGCTTCACCAATAAAGACACTATCCTGCTTCACTAGAATCAATTACAGTACAACTTAAAGATCAAAACTGGTAATTCATTCAGAGGGCACAGTATGGATGAAAAATCAGGAGAAATATGTAATCATACTAAAATAATTCAATCAGTAGAAGAGCTATAATGTGTGAAGTGGGTTTTCGTGTGTGTTTTTAAACAAGATTCACCATCACAGACATATTAAAAGAATTCCAGACTTTTTCAGAGTGCATAGTAACAAATTCTTGCCAAAGGCTTTCCAGATCCATTCCCTAATGCAAGGCAAGATGTGGAACCAGTCTGCATATGACAGGTTTATGTAGGGTTGTTTGTTATTGGGTTGTTGTAGGGTGTTTGCCCCAGGGTAGGTATTTAAAAAATATATAGTCATATTTATAAATTTTTTAAGTTGCTTATGAATTTTAATTAAGATTACTGTGAATATGATTTTATGTCTTAGGTTAGTATTACATAAAGAAAACTCTTATCTATATCATGTATTTCTTTTTATGTGGTTAGGATTATTGGGAGCTAATGTTGCAGTTCTTTTTGTAAACATAATAATTCAGTAAAAGGGAAAAAAAAGTGCCTTTTTCTAATTTTCAGATAATTGGAATTTTAGCAGTCTGCAATATCTAGAACTATTGCTACCTTCTACTATCTTTCCTCACCATTTTGTTGTTTTACTGAATGGTAATGCACATGCCTGAGTAATAATGCCATGTGCTATATTGATTCAATGTACCATAACTGCCAAGATGATTGAAATGCAGTCCCCAATGGTCCTTGCCAGCTCATATATTGGGATTATGATTTGCATTTATTCCCATGGGATTTGATGATTGTCTGTATCTGTATGCCCTTTGAGAGTGATGTACTTTAAATCTCTAAGTAGAAGAAATCTGTGTGGGTGATGAACCATTTTATTCAAAGCCCTGTGGGAATCCATAAACATAATTTGTCCTCTCTTGTCAGTTCATTGGCTCCTAAGTACAACTTTCCATGGCTTCCTTCCAGGTCACAACATATTTTGTGAGAAAATTAAAAAGTAAAATGCAATGAAGTTTGAAACATCAGTTTAAAAATCACATTCTGAATCAAGATTGTGAATAACAATCTGAAGTCCTCTATAGCATGGTTGTACTAAAAAAGAGGAAAACTTTTTTTCTTTTATTCTTCTGCAGCAGTCAGCTGGAAATGCTACAAGTATTTGATGAGGCAGTAAATTCAAGTTCACATGACATCAGAGTTCCCTATTTCATATTTTGAATTCATTTCTGTTTTGCTGCGTTTCTGTCAATTAATGCATACATCTGGTTTCTGCTCTTTGTAGTGAGTTGTTGGGGGTTAGGTTTGTCTTTTTTTTTTTTTTCTCTAAAGAATTTTTTCCCCATAAGTTACCAAGGCGACCAAATGTTGGGGACTTAAC
>VXBB01022886.1:394292-450179 GCA_013399915.1 Illadopsis cleaveri
CCGAAGGGATGCCCTGGACTCCGACAGTGGAACTTTGTTGATACCTTCAAAAGCAAATTCTTAAGTACATGCACATAGACATGACTGTCTGTCCTTATGTGTGTGTGTATATATATAAATATGTATTATATATATGTTTTCTTTGACATAAATTTGCCACCTATTTCCTTATTATATCTAGCAATTCATGAAGCAAATGGAATTTAAAGCACCATTAGAACCATGGCTTTACTCAAGACAAGGAGAATTTTCTCTGTGGCCACTATAGGGAAAGGGTGCGATATCGCTGAGTATTCTCCATAAAATTTTAGATCAAACTGTGTTACTGTTGGTAATTTGTGATCTATTATAGCACAGTCTGCCCAGAAATACTTGTGTAACTTTGATCTTGAAAAGATGCACTGGTATTCCTTCATTAATAAAATCCCTCATTTGCAGGTTTCCTAAATAGATTTTATTTTAACTGGTTATAGTGCAGCATACTCTCATGAGACCTGTATCTTACAAAACTTGTTCTAAATAGAGATAAATTTGATTGCATAAACCAAAACTGTCTAAGAAAATCAGACTTTGTGAATTATTCTTACATGATGCTTCCATTTGTGTAAAAAGGCAGATGTAAAAATTTGTGTCTGTTAGAACATTTGAAGCCATATGGATCTCCATGATGCATTACACTTGCTGAAAAATGTACTTATATATGGGAACTTTGCTTAGAGGGCAGATTTTGTTCTTATTGTCTAGCACAGAAAAAATTAACTGACTTTGGTACTTTGCTTTAGCTGCATGTATTTATACTGACTTCAGCATGAGCTGTGTCCTCCAGATCTATGCACACAAGATCAAGTCTTGTGAATTGATGAGAAAAATATGTTCTTTTTTTAGAGGAAAATATTTCAGGTTTAGCTATATGAGAAGGGACAGAGACCTGAATCTATTTGAATAATATTTGTGCTGCTGGTCTTGAAAGGGTTCATTTCAAACCATGAACAATTTTCCACAGCATCAACAGTGTTCTACAGAGGTTATTTTTTCCTTCTATTGTACCACATTGTTTACATCCTCATTGCATATCACATTGTTCTTCAGAAATAATTGAATAGCCACATTTTGTAACATGGTTACATTTATCATATTTATAAAGGATCAATAATTGTATTTTGTAGATAGAAAAATTATTTGATTGCAACATCTGTTGCTGTATAATAAGATATTGCAGGTTGTTAAGAATCTTAATAACTGTAAAAGTGAGATTGGATTTCATAGACTGTGAGCAGGCATCACTGTCCTGTTCACATGGAAACTACTTCTGTGGGACTCCTTCAGTTATGGAGACATTGACAAATGATTGCAGATGTTCATTGTGAAATATTTTTGTTCAAGGAAAATATTGTTGGTGAGTCTCTTAAAACTTGGGTGAAATTTTACAGTTTTATCAGTAAATTCAAAATCCTTCATCAAAGAAGTCATGTGGAAACTTGTGGTATTGTTTCATTTTCTTTTTCTCCTTTTCTGCAAAAATGGGGTAGTCACTTGTTTAGTACCCTCTTCAAGAAAAAGCTTTCAAGGTTTTCACTTCCACAGGAAAATATTTCTTTATTTTGAGTAACAAGAAGTTGAAACTGAACAATTATTTGGGGCAAAAATCAAGAATGTTCTTTTTTTTTTTTTTTTTTCCCCATTNAAAAAAGAAAAAAAAAAAATATTTTGGGGGGAAAAAAAAAAAATTTTTTTTTTTTTTTTTTTTTTTTTTTTTTTTTTTTTTTTTTTGTCCCCATTTCATAAACGTAAGGGGAAAACAGGACTGGTCAAAATATATGCTGGTGTCCCATGTAGCTTACCGACTATCTCTTTCACCGGCCCGCATATGAGGGGTACAGCTTTGTACCTTCGATGTTCGGTGGGTCTGAACCTCAGGCTGAAACGTGTTAGACGGTGAGGAGGAAGGAGGACTCTCATGGGGGAAGCAGATAGGTTTATTCAGGCCTGACCCACGAGGAGAGAGTGTGAGAGTACCCTCTAAGGATTGGATTGCCTATTAAGTGTCAGGGGCATCTCCCAGGCAAGGTGATACCCAGATCAATCTCAGGGAAGAGGAGGAGTGACCAAGAACAGGGGACAATTGGCAGGGCCATCTAGGAACAGAAAGGGGAGTGGAGAACTTGGTACCTTGCTGGGTCACCCTGAAGCCTTACTAGAGCCTTTCAGGCTTAGGGTGTGGTTGGCAGTGTGATTGACAGGATCTATCTCAGGGAAAGACCACAGGAATTGGAGATGGGGGGGTGAAGGGATATACCATTACAAACAAATAACATAACATACAGAATTTTGGAAAACCCAAAATACACACCACAACAAAAATACAATTCATCATTATTACTCTACCACTTTTTATCTGGACTCATTGAGTCAAACATGGTCCTAAAACTAGGGCAAATTCATTTTATGGGTTCTTACATTTATCTCCTAACTCCAGTTTATATTATGACAAGTATGATTTTGGCATTAAATTGTATGCCATGCAATACTGAAAATAATAAGAGAGCTTCAGGCTCCACATTTTTTTTTTTTTCCCATTCATCTTTCAAAATTTAGGATGGAGAATTACTACTACTCATAGTGCCTGTTAGGGCCAATTGCCTTTTCACTTTGGGCAGACTTTGTATTAATATGTTTATTAATCAGGGTCTTCTCATAAGAAGCATGTGGAAAAGTGCCTAAGAATTCCAGCTGGACTCCTGCTTCATATCAATACTATCAGTCATAATATAAGTTGCCACACAGTTAATCAGAAGTGTCTATGAAAACTTAATATTGAAATGGATTTTTCAACCTTTACTCTGGCTGCTATGGGATAAAACTATCCTTAATTTTGTTAGAAAGATAAATACTACTGAAAATGACAGGTAATACTGAGCTAGGCAAAGCTTAGAGAACAAATTAGATTAATAATAACCTTGGATCAATATGGATTAAGTTGATTTCAGTTTAAATTAAATTAAATGGATGAACTTACAAACGTAAGTCTAATTATCACACTGAATTTCAAAAGACAAAAAGTTACAAACCAGGATATGGAGACAGGAGAATGCATTAAGCTGCTTCTCAAAAATGTGAATGGGACAGAGGTCTTTATGTCTATAGAACTAGACCTATCAAAATGAATACTCTGAAAAGGAGTTTTGTTCAGAAATTTGTAGAAACAGACTGAAGAGCAGTGCAAAGTTCTATTTAGCATACTGTGGTCCCAGTCTAGAAATTTGATTTAGAAGATGGACATACTCATACTGAAATATCTTTCTGGCTGTCTAAATGAGTATTATGCAGGGGTAAAGAGATTTGCCGTTCTCATTTGTTGCATGTATGAGTTCAAAAAGGGAAATTTGCCCAGTTTCTGAGCACTTAATTCACATTGTTTGCAGCTTGTTGTTTACCTATGGGATGGGATTGTGGGAATGGTCGGAAGCACTCTCTTCCAGACAGGGAAAATTCGAAGGAGCAGGCAACTTTGTAAAATATTGCCTAATCCCAAATATCAATGAGATTTCTATAATTATGTGTATTACCTCACCTATAAGACAACTGTGGTTGGCATTATTATGTGCAGCTTCTGAACCTATCTACATATTATGGATTTTCATTCTCAACTGACCCTGCAGCTAAGACTACAAGGAGAGTCAGGGGAGGAACCAATTTCTATCTGTAGCAATGAGTTTTCTCTAAAATACACCCCAGAGTAACTTAGGGAGGTCCAGAGTCAAACCATATTTTCAAAATATTTTGTCTTCTGACTCAATTTCCCAACACTTAAAAAGTAGGCATCCAATACGTTTTTGTTCTTGGCTTTCATTCTTGTCTGTTTGTTTAAATTTGCAGCCTTTATGTTTATGTGAAGGCAAAGTACTGAGAAGTAATGCTTTCCTTCACATTTTCTATGCGTAGATGTATTTTTGTGTAGTGATTCTGGGTATTTTAAATCAAAGCAATGGTACCCCTCAGTCTCTTTTGTCTGCCTTGGTGTTTAGTCTGAGGTAGTGGTGCTCCTTTCCTTGAAGCCTTCTTCTGGAGTTGTCTGCACTCCTGAGTGCAGGCAGGATTGCTTACAGAGGGCTCCTTCATACACAGGGTGGTAGTGTGCTTAGAGACAGTTGTCTCTTTTATGTATTTTATTTTCTGTTTGAATTAACTTCTCCTTTAAGTAAACACCTCAAACAGTAAGACACCTTCTCTACTGTTGCTTCTGACATTGTATTTAAAGCTCCTTTTACTTTCTGACCAGAAAACAGTTACTGTGGCTCTATGTGTAATTTTCCCTCAGGCCAGGTTCTAGTGTGACACTACAGGCTTCTTGCATCCCCTATAAGTATCTGTACCTCTGTAGTGGTAAGCAGTACAAAGATTGAATGAAGGAATTCATTTTACTGAGAGACAGTTTGGAAGCCTAAATTTTTCAGCAAAGTATATTTTTCTCCCCTCCTCCTCCTGTGGAGTGTTGATCCCATCTAGTTGCCTACTCACTCTCCCCACTGAAGAACAAGGGAGAGAATTAAAAAAGTAAAAGCTGTCCAGTGGTGGAGAGGAGGGATTCAGCAGCTTTGGTGAGTGCCTAGCATCCAATCAGGGTCAACCCACTACAGAGGGTCTCATTCACTTCACTGATCATTGAAGGAAATCCTGTAATAGACTAGTCATCCTTGTTTTGCTCGCTTTCAAAATGAAGTCAAGGCTAGGCGTATTGGAGTTATATTGCACAAATTATAGTAACATCTTTGTCACCGAAACCTGAATGCTGAATTTATGCACCAGTATTTAATAATGGAACTGATTGTTACCACATTTTTCAGTGCTAAAGTTCAGAACTGTAAAAAGGTGTCTTTTTTTCAGGCAAACCTTCTCAACAACATAAACAAATTTATTTTATTTTCTAAGCAGGTAGAAAATTTATTTTATTTTCTAAGCTCATAAAATTCTAAGGCACCAGTGGTACTAGAAAGATATCTGCAAACACAAAGGACTAACCCAGAAGTGCTTTAGTATATAAAGATGGACCTATGTTATCATTTTAAGTTTTATTATGAGTCTGATTTAGAAGCAAATTTATTGGTTGTGCCTACAACAATCTGATGGCATGGAGAAACTCTGAGGCACCTGAGCTGAATTTCTCTCAGACACAGCTGAAGCAAAAAATGTGCTCAAAAAGGACAGGTCAACACTGGGACTGTAAGACCTGACTGCATCTGCAGACCCAAACTGGCTATATTAGAGATGGCACAAACACTGTGGTCCCAGCAACAGCTGTCAGGCTCTGGTCTTGCTGTTCCACACTCCTTGCTAATTTCAGCATAAGATACAATAAAATGCAAGAAAACATTGTCTTCAGCAAAATGTACTGCTAAAATTACCTAAGACAACATAGAATACCAGGTGCACTTTCCCAGAATAGTCCAAACAGGCACATCAAATTGTATCTGGGAAAATGAATAGTTCCTTCAATGGGACACAGCTAATTGGTAGTAATTCTCAATGCCACACAGATGTATATTCAAACTGCTTCACATTCAAAAAGTAGCGTGTTTTCAGCTTAGATGTTGCAGGATGGTTCTCTGCTGTGCATAAAAAACAGATCCTCGGTTTGCAAATGGTACTGATGAAATCACATAAGAAAACTTTGATCTGTTCTTCCCTGCCAGAACAGGACTTCCAGGAACCCTAGATTTTTAAAGTAGTTATAGGTACAATTTTTGATATTTCCCAATGTACTTCTTATTAGCTACTAGCAGAACTCAGGCATCTAATACTTCCACAGATTCTAGATGGACTACCACATGAGCTGAATTTAAAGTCAAGCAGGTTGATATTAAGGCATTAGCTCAGACCATCTAATAGACTAGGAAAATTAACTCAATCTTTCCTGGGCTTAATCAGTATGTCTGGTTGAAGCTGCACTCCGGTTGGTTTGACCTGGTTCTGTCAGTTGCTTCTTGCTCTCCTCTCATCTACAATCTGTCCTCCTCTGACGAACTTAAGGGAGTCTTTCCCTCTCAACAGCTATCCTGCAAAGTATCACTTACAGCCTTTTCCCACAAAAGCTTCCAGTAGCCTTGAATTGCTCTGCTATCTTCACTCTGCCACCCCTTTCTCCAACATCTTCTTTAGCACTTTTTGTTTTCCAGCTGTTGGAAATGAATATTTTCCAGCATGTGGCACTGAAAACAAAACACCACCTTTTAAAACACAGGAGGTCCTTCAACAGCTTCCCTTATTCTCCATTTATGTGATGAGACATCTTTTGTTGTTGTTTGTTTTACTCCAGTCTAAATCAAGCTCCAACGCTTTAGAGCTTGAAAACATTGTCTTAACTCAGCATGACATCTCTCTAGGCAGATCCAGTTGTTGTTGGTCTACACTTCTGTACATTATTGCAAATGTAGTGTTTCCTCAATTTGTTAAGTGAAAACTCACTCAAACATAGTAAAACAGTGTGCACAAAGCAAAAGCAGATCCAGACTAGAAATTGGCAATTTTATCTCCTATTTTCATCTTCAGATACCATTCAAGCACACCTGGTTTAGGCCCCTATCACCTCAGGAGTTTTTGGAGGAAACTAGAAATTAGATATCTGCTTTGCCCATGTTCACACAGCATAAAACAAAATCATCTATTTTCCCATGAGCAAAATTCAAATGCTTGATTTTAAAAGCAAATTTTATTTTTTTCTCCACCTCAACTAAATTTTCCTAAACTATACTGGTATTATTAAGTATGAAATTCATTTCTGAAGGAAATACTGTAAGAAGGTGTCTTGGTTTGGGAAGACAGGTATCTGTCAGGGAAAGCTGGAGTTTCCCTTGGAATGGAGAATGTAAACCACGCCTCTGTTCCAAATTATTATAATTTTGCAATTAAGGGCTTTCAGGCAAAGATTTGGGAATAAGAATAACAGTTCTTTACTAGAAATATTAAGAATACAAATGTAATAGTGCAAAAAACAAGCAAACAAAACAAACAAAAATCCTAGAAACCCTGACAGAGTCAGAAATACAACCTGACGCCATGTTGGTCAGGGTGTTGGAATCAGTCCAAAGTAAGCCCTCCTGGAGTGGCAGATGTGGTTCTGTTGGAGTAGAGATTGTCCTATAGAAAGGATCCAGTAATGGCAAGATGAGTCTGGTCTTCCTTCGGGAATCCAGTGGAAAACCAGATGCCTAGTGTTCCTATATCTCAGTTTTTATCTAGGTAGGAACGGTTTGGCTCCCTCCACTGGGTGGAGCATCTCACAATGGGATGATGTAATGTGTCATGTCATTGGTGAGCCTTAATGGCCCATTAACAGAAGATATCCCTCTGGAGGGAGGATGGGTGGTGGAAGAGATAAGGAACAACATTCCACCCGTTTTAACAGCTGGTCCATTACCAGAAGGCACCTGCCCCCTCCCCTCTGGAGTTACAAGAGACAAAGAAAACACCTCCCCAACCAGTTTCAACAGATGGAATAGAATAAACATTATTTGGTTACATAACCCAAGACAGAAATGTATAGTGCTATAAAGACAAGAACCTCCTTCTTCACCTCCTGCATATCACAGAAACAATCTCCTTGAAAATAATGAGAATGTGATTAAACTCTAAGGTCAACAGAATGAAGCATTTAATTCCAGAAAATAAGATAGAAATATCCAGCAAATAAAACACCTACATTTCTTCTTTTGTCTGCATGGTAAAACTTTATAAATACAGGAACGTATTAATATAAAATTCAACACTTGAAATGATACCTTTGGGAAAAAGGGAATCAAGCACACAGGAAAAAGGTATACCTGAGCTGTAACTGAGGAGGTTGTGTGTCAGGTGCCTTCATGAAAGTTAACTAAGAAACAGAAACTAAAGGAGGAGTAGTGAGCAAAACTGCAAGCATTTCAGCAGTTAAGTAGTACTTCGCCTGTTAATCATTAACTTAGTTAAATGATAACCACTGCCTTACCAATGTCCTAATGAAATACCTATTAAAAAAATGTATTCTTAAACTTATTTATGAAATATTGCATGACTTTGAGACTTCTTATCATCTCAGTACATCTGCTCTTAAGTACATCTGCATCTGAGTGCTCTGTTGGATTTCTTTTTAGAACTGAACATAATTAAGAGAATAAACCCAGCATTCTTAGTTTGGATAAAATGTGCAAGAGTTTTTATCTTGGCTTCTTTTAAGGGTTGTTTACTTTCTAGGATTTTGTTTTAACTGTAACATGTCTACATTAACTGTACAAACTAATTTAAAAAGTATGTTAAGTGATGGAATGACACCACACTCCAGTTATATCTTATGCACTTAAAGAAGATCTGTTCTTCATAAAAGCTTAGGCCAATATATAGATGGGTTTAAATCTGTCAAAATTACTTGGTTTTGCAGTCATCCTGACGTACTCTAATACTTTTATTGCAGTAGTCATAAGTAGAATCTCTGTGATACCTGGCTGTTCTTCCAAATATCATGTTTCACTGTTAATGGACCTTTCTAGGTGAGAAGAAATATTCTCATGATCTTTAGAAGCCGTCTTTGTCACGAATATTTCCATGTTGTTTCCATCTCACTTAGCTCCTGTGCTTTCTCCAGGTAGATTACCGGAAGTAAGTTTCTTGAGGGAGGAATGAAAGAGGGCAGTACTGGGGCAAGACTTGACAAAGTTCATGGCAGAGCTGGATGGGCAGTAAGACATGAGATTTCTCTGTAAGTGATGACTCAGAAAATCTAGATTTTTAATTATTTCTATCTTTGCTCTGAAGATGACATTTACCAAAATTGCATCAGAAGATTTTTTTCTGTATGCAGTTTGTATAATGCACCTCGATTTTAAAATGTCTGAGCTAATTTACATCCATTTTGATTAAACTTTTGTGCTCATGGCAGCAGAGGACAATTGGAATTGCCATTACAGGTCAAACCACTGATCTGCTAATTCAATGTGCTATTTCTGTCAGCAGTCAATACCAGCTGCTTCAGGGAATGAGCACATATAATAAACCATTATGGAATAACCTGCCCAGAGGCAAATCATCTTCCTAATCTTATCTACTTGTGTGTATATCATTAGCTGTGAAACTTAAAATGTAGAGAAACTGAGAAGGATAGCTGAAGAAGCAGGGAATTGACAATTATTACAATAAAGAATCAGTAAAACTGGAGTCTTTGACATACATTGCAGAAGCATTTTGTAAGAGTTTTCATATTGATAATTGTAAACAAAGTGTTCACCTGATCTTACCTTTGCAAAATCTACCTGCATATGAAGACTGGTCCCTAAAATCAAAAGAATGGTTGTATATCTTGCTTTTATTAACTTTGTGTGCATTTAGGATATTCTGACTCTCAAGATCAGAATTTTGTTGGAGGGTAGGGGAAGATTCTTTCCTGCCCATTTGAATTACATAAGAAAATCTAATGCTTTTCAATTCATCTTATGTTGTTTGAATGAAAATGAGCATTCCAGGTTAGATTTTGTAATTGGGTTTTGGAAAAATATATTTTCCCCTGATTACACTCATTTTGAATAAATATATAGAACAAGATTATGTCAATATATGGGCATACATTTTGTTCTGTACTAGCATTCTGCAGGAATATCTTTAAACCCTCTGTATCTTAGTATTCTGTACTTCATGGGTTAGAGAGAGAGAGAGCAAGCTCTGACGCAAAAAAATGCTGCTATATTAAAGTAGTTTCAGCTTGAATAATCCCAGTGATTGCAATGTCTCCAGATAGAGATCATCTGAATTTAATGGATACTCCTTTTCAGAAACAATACAAAGTCTAAACTTTTGTTTCTTTGATATAATATGATAGAAACCAAGATGCCTGATTAATTTTAGGATGTCCTGCAGAGACAGCATATGGTTCATACTTGCAAGTGTCTTTGTGCATTGACAGCTCTTTGTTTTTGCTGCTAAGCTGTGACTTTCAAAGCTGCCTAGTAGATTTAATTTTAACAGGGAGTGGAGCATCTGAATCTCTCAGGTGGCTTTGGAAAAAAAACTTTAGTAAAAAAAAATCTTTTTCTCGATACATCATAAAAAAATTCAAAGTCTGAAAAAGGTATTTTAATGATGGTGTTTGCCTTCCTAACAATAATATAAGATACCTTACTTTTTTATTTGTGGAATGCAATTAATGTTGCAACGCATCTTGTAAATTTGAAAGAAACCTGTTGGTCGTACAGGACACCCTCAGTGCAAGTCTATTTTCCTGAGTGTTCAGAGAATTCCTGCAATTAAGACCTTAGTACACAATGAAGTTTTATCCATGGCTATCATTCTCATTAGCAACAATCCGTTTCTCATATTCTGTCCCTGTTTTGCCATCTTAATTTACTCTACTTTTCCTACTTGTCCTAATTGCTAAACCATAATTGCTCTCTCTGTCACTAAGCTTTAATTTCATAGCAGCCATGCTGTGAATGTACTACTCTAGATAATACCATGAATATAGTACATAGATATATAAACATAGCAAAGGATATTTTCTGTTACAAAGAATTCACGAAAGCACCATTATGAGCCCACAATAGGATCTCAGAAGGATTATGTACTTAGTCTAAATAAGATAGGAAATTGGTAAGAGCACTTGGAATTAAAATGAGGTCTTCTGAATGCTATCCCATTGTTTGCAACTGTTTTTGTCTGTTCCCTTATCCTTCTGTTAGCTAAGAAACATACAGTTGGCAGAGAAACAACAGGTGTAGTAGGGCTTCACAAAAATTCCTGGCACTATAATGGTGTTGCAGACATTTCAGATAAGGCTCATTGCTTAAAGTTTTCATTCTTTCTGTACAATTTAGTAATTTGTGCTCTCTGAAGTGTGCTGTTTTTCTTGGAACTTGCAAAATGTCTGTCTTGGAGAGATAGTCTGATACTTATAATACAACAACATATCTGCAGCCAAGTAAGAATATTCTTCTAGTGGAAGAATATCTCTGAGAAATCTTTGTGTTTAGTTTCCACACTTGTATTACACTATTCCTAAAGAATAGTAGTATTCAAAAAAATGTATAACATAATATTCATTACCAACTCTTCATCTGCCTTTCACTTTCTATAAATATAGATAGTGGATTAACATGAACAGTTAGTTAGGCAGGGATGGTCTATACTATGCAATGTAAAACTAGGTAAACTGCTTATCTCAATTTTTTCCTTGCGAGAACACATTCTAAAAAAGTATGTGTGTTTATTTCCATATGTGTATGATTCCATTGTATTTCCCTTTATTCAAGCTGAACATAATTTTGCCCTAATTTTCTACTCTCTTTGAAGTCTGTGGTATTACATCTTTGTTCCAAGTGTTTTCTGCAGTTTCTTTGCCTAGTTAGTTTTATTTTAAAATATTTTCTCTTAGTCTAAATCATTGTGATTTCCACTTTTCTTTTAGGGGGCTGATTCTCCATTTTTATAATCTAATCTTGTCCAAGTGCCTTCATTATCCCATCCACCTTTCTTATTTGTACACTGGCAGTGATTTCCATGTAGAGGCGGGCTGGTATCATAACTTAGCCTACATAAAGATGACTTATGTTTCAAAATGAGCAACTGGCACTGGCAAGATTCAGCTTTCAGGATGCACTTCTGCCCTGTGTAAGCACCAGAATATCTCTGTGTGGCTTGAAGTGTGATGGGTATGTTCTGGATCTTACAGCAACCGTCTTGATAAAAAATGGCAGTCTCTCACCTAGATATCAGCAAGGGTTTTCAGAAAACCTTAATGAATGTATGGATGAGCAGTCAGATCAGTGCAAGAAAAGTGAACTGCTGCACTAGTGATCACTACAGCTTTTCCCAGGTGAAAAAAGTGGTGGATAACCCCACCATACAAAAAAATTATTTGGAGATTTCTGACAAAGACTGTTTTTTCATTGGCATAAAGTATAATTAAGTCCAAAGCAAAAAAAACCCAAAAAAACCCCAGCACATAACCTGAAGGAAGGACACTTTAGAAATATGTTGAAAAGTTCTGATATGCAAGTAATTAAGTATTTGAAAACTCATATAAATTAAAACATCTCAACTTATATGCGAGCTTTAAACATTAAAGATCTGCTAACAACAGAAACAATTAATTAGAGGAGCTCCATGTCTTCGGCTATATATTGGATATTCAATTACAATCCTTTTTTAATTGTTTCTCTGACTGCATTCTATTGCCATGATTACACACAAAGGAGAAGATTTAAAGTAATTAATTTTTGTGGATTTTTTTTTTAATGGAATGGAAGGCCTATAATGTCAGACTTCTAATAGCTCACTTTAGCTTGTCAATATATACACTTCATTTATATCTTTCAATTCAAAACTGTGTCATTTCTTTGATTTATCTTATCTGAAGAAAACAGAAACATATACAATTTTTAGTATTGAAAGGCCTTAAAGCTTGATGTTGAAATACATTAGAGCCAAAGTCAGTATTAGGCATTTTGTCAGAGAAAGCATTACTATCTGGAAGACCTTTTAATATTTCCTTAGATCTGAATTTTCTAAAAGACTGCAAAGGTATTTAAAAAGATACAAATAAGAATTATGGACCACCAGGGGAAAAGAAAAAGTGAGTAACCATAGTTGAAGTTAAATTAATTATTTGTTCAGAGAGTGTGTTCTCAGTCTTTGAATTTGCTATCAGAGAAGATAATAAGCTTGAATGCAGAAATGTGGATAGATTTATAAAAGTGATGAATAAATTTATTATCTGTAGCAACACTGAATATTGTGCATGTAAGAAAGTGATAATGAAATTTCATAGTTGCAGATTTAGGCTGGTCACTCCATCTGTCAGATTGGACTCTTTCCTACCATGGAAAATTTTCTAAGTCCTTCTCATCTTCCTTCTCACCTCATGTTATGAAGCATCAGCTTATCCATACTTTAAAATTCATACTGAATATGAATTTTTTTCAGGGATGGAAAAGTCTGTATTTTCCTGATAGCAACATATTTCAAAATCCTTATAATTGATCAGTAACAAGACTGTAATGGGGAAATTTATATTTTTATATCAAAAGAGGCATAATGCAGTAGAGAGGACAATGCAAATCTGAAAATTATGGTAAATTTCCATGCTTTTGATTAGATAGACAATACACTAGGTTTGTTTACTGACCAGACTGGGAAATTATGAAAAAATAACAAGGGTGTTCTTCAGCTTTATAGTGATCCCTTGCACAATATTGAAGATATCTGGAGAGAGAAACACTAGCTAAGTCACATTTGTGTTTGTTGCTTTGCTAATTGATGGTGGGGGTTTTTTTGTTTATTTATTTGGGGGTTTTTTAATGTTAAAATGTTTCCCAGACATTTGCCTCATGTAAATTTTGGATGGATTTCTGCCACTTTTACACATAAAATGTTCCAAAAATCACTGATATCCTTGTTATGAATGATCTTCTGAGAGTTAGCTTATATTTTCCTTACATTATGTTACTATATTTTGGCTTAATATAATAATGCAAAAAAAGGAAAAAAATTATATCTCAAAGCATCATGCAAAAGAACACTTCTAAACAAAAATAATCAAAAGGAATTTGGGCGTAGTGCAATACTACAAGATAATTCTCATTTATCAATACTGTTAAAAAAATTTCCAACATATCCAAATTCATTTTATTCTATGGGGCACCCCTATTTATAATCATTAAAGTATAGTGATGAAGAAAGCTGAACAATTTTTAATAAAAAAATCAGATGTAGAGAAACTTACTTTAAATGTTATATGAACTTAAACTTGGAAAGTTGTTGTAAGCTGCACCAATTTGAAAACAATTATATAGTCTAGTTCTTTGATAGATTTTTATGTAATTCATAAGCAGATTCATTACTAAACCACAAGTACACACACTTATCTTACTTTGAATGTTTTTCAGATGCTCATTGAAATCAGTAGGTATCAAGGAAGGCTTTCACCCATATTTGCTCATTTGGGGGTGTCCTTCAGGTACATTACTTATTCTTGTAGCACTGAGAACATTTTAAACCTATTTCAAACTGGTACAGTGTGTTGACTGTTAATTTACATCTGTCATAAATCAACACAAAGTAAGACCATATGTCATCTAATAGTTTAAAGTAAAGCATCCAGAATCTTGGGTTTTCTTTCCAGTAGAAAATAAAGTTTGGACTAAGCCTGATGATACCTGCATCCTTGTTTTGTTTCTCTCTGCAGCCCAGCATTGTTTCGGGATCCTCTAGCCAGGGAAGTAATGAAATAAATTTACTCTTTACATTTCACCTGTGGTGTTTTTGTGGTGCCCTTGGTCACCTGAATGTATTGATTCACACACTAAGTCACCTCCTTGTCTCTAAGAGAATCTGGTTATAGATAAGCAACTACTACTAAATAAATACCTATTTTAGCTAACACTGGATAACTTATATACAAAATGTTAAAATTACAGAATGAAAGCTTGACTGAATCCTACACTTGGAATATATTTTCACACCTGCCATGAGCTCAATTCAAGACATTCCTGATCACAACACAATCAAGAGAAGCCATGCCACTCAAACAGCAGTCAACTGTTTCAGTTACAGGTAAATCAAAGGCAGGAAGGTGTCTTTATTCTTGTTGTATGTATTATTTCACCTCACTGCCTTTGTAAATCTTTGTTCTTCTAGGTGGCTGCCTCAAAGGACATAAAAATTCCTATGTGGTTACAATGGATTCCTACCTACCCAGTAAAGTACACGTAATCAAACCATGTGTTTCACTGGTATTAGGATTTAATTTTGCCTTTTAGTATTTTAATTTCTGCTTTATATGGGAGAATTTCAGAACATACTTATTGTGGATATGACATATATTGCTAAGATTTATATCCAAGGTGTTAATTCTGTTTCAAGACCCAATTCACCTCTGGGACAGATCTGTTTCTTTGGTATCAGTTCAATGCACCTTCCAGGCAGAAACTGAAGTTCTTGTAAATTCAAGGGAAACTCACATTTAACTGCATTGTCTTGAATTTTTTATTTTTTTTTCTCACTTTACAGTCATTATTCAAATAGGCTCAGCATAGACGCCACACACACTCTCACACATCCTATTTCAGCTCTCAACAACAAAATATGACCTGTATCTGCCCCTGATTACACAGCCAGGCACAGCTTCCTGTTGAGGCCCTCTGAATGACACACCCTTTTTTTTGGTGGTGAGCCCCTCTGAAAGATACGCCTTCCATCAACCCCATCTGATGCCCGTAGATCCAAAACACACAATATACTGCCAGTATGCAGGCCGTTGAGAGAAAATGAGGTGAAGGACATTACTAACTGAAAATCAGAGAGGAAGACTTGGTATATCCCTGGATTGTGACAGGTCTCTGAAGTATTTATGGGTATAAGTGTGATTCATTCATAAGGGACATGTAGATGCCCCACAGTAAACATTGCTTTGATATTTCAGTCCTTTTTTCTTTTTGAAAATTTATTATCAAAGCCAAAAGCTACTTTAACTTTCCATCTTTAATGCAGTAATTTTTTTGAGACTGAAGTGTGAAGAGCTGTCAAAAGATAATGTATTCTGTTCTAGTTAAGCTCTTTCTGCCCTCAGCAGTTTCCTGTAGTGACAGTAGGTCAAGTTTCCTGTCAGCTAATTTCTCTACAATTCAGCTGGTAAGTTCCTATCCGCTCTAAGTATCAGCAGGTAAAGTGAGTGGAACATGAATCAAAGACAATGTATGTGTCAGGCACAGGGAATCCCACGTTCCAGTTTGCAGAAGAGGACAGTGATTGTAGGTGCATCTGTAATGCAGTGGAAGTATGGCTAGACAGGACTGGATGAGGTAGAACTTCAGATCCTTTATTGAGGTCCCTCTCCCAAGGGTGTGAAAATAAATTTTTAGTTTCAAGATATTTAACTAGGTATGACCTATTTTTTTTCCCAACCAAGAATGATATAATTCTTTACACCTTAATAGTCATAGAGACTCAAATAAAAGAAAGCATTTTGATTTATTTGTTATTCAGGCCATCCTGAATAGATTACAACTATCTTATGATCTCCCTTTTCATTCCTTGGAATAAAAAAAGTTCTTTAACTTTTAGTCTGTTAGATTGAACTTTTGCTTATTTACCTTTGAAAATTCAGAACAAGTGGAGTAACCCACTGCCTCTCAGACTGCAAAGAGACCTCTTTGTTATCTTTACTCTGTTCCATAAAAATAACGTGCCCTTGATCAACAATAGTTAACAAAAAACTGGTGATGATGAGTTGTCTTGATAATTTAGGGGTTATTTAAGGCTAAGAAAAGGAAATTGAAGTGCCTGTAAGACATAAAATTAGGTGACAGAGAAATGTCAATATGTAAAGCTGTGTTTATGTATCAGAAAGAAGGTTGGAAGGAAACAAGCAAATCTCAATAAACAAATTGGGATTTTATTATAAGTTGTGTGGTGTAATCTTTCTCATTCTGTAACAGATTTTCTTAGGTTATTCACAATTCACATTCACAAGGCATTCATATGGCAGAAGACAGAGTTAAGGCTTGAAACATGAATGAAGTTAATGCTTTCAGCTCTGAAATACCTCGTTTATTCTGGTTCTTCTGCATAATTCTGCATTCAGTTTTTGCATATTATCTGTGTTGCAGAATGTGCTATTTCCTCAGCTGCAAGGCACTCTCAGTAGTAAAAGCAAGATGTTGAGAAGTGGCAGATTGTGTTTCTTTAAAATTCTACATTTATTCATTGAAAAAATGACTGCAAATTTTCAGTTTTCATTATTGATCGTGTTCTTGCTCATACTACAGCAAACAGTTGGCTAGAATATTTCTGGTAGTTGGAATACATCAGGACCTACAGAGAGGCTCATGTCTCTCAGGGTGATAAAGCATGCCAAGTTTCTGTCTTGCTGCAACTGGGTTGTGATTTGTCAAGCTACAGTGCAATGGACAGGGTGACTGGGACCTGTACATGCTGTTTCTCAGATATTCTGCTGAAAGGTCAGCAAAAAATCAGCAGGCGATGTTTGGAGATAACAAGTGCAGCCTTGATGTCCACAGAGTCGTAGTCTAACAAGAAGTACATGCCCTTCTGAAGTCAGATAATTTGTTTTACTCATCTTTGTGCAGCAAAGTAGTAGTCCAAGCCCAGGTTCCTGGGACGATCATAAATCGAATATTATTTGTAATGTACTTTGTCACTGTGTGGAGCCCCCTCAGATGAACATGTTTTACAAAAAGTAACCATATGTAAAGTGTTAAGAATAGTCGTTAATATACATGAATTAATAATTAAGAAAGAAACTTTAAAATTAATATATCTAAAGTCTTAAAGAGGAGAGCCAAAAGACCACTGACCTTATAAATTAATGTACTCTCCATGCATTATACATTAATATATTTCATAAAACCCTAGAACCCTCACAAATGAATACCTCTTTAAAAATAGTATGTCAAAAAAATAAAATCCATTGCTACATAAACATTAACTTAACAGGGTTTTGTAGATTTTGAGGCAAAACAAAGGCAATTCTGAAGAAGAACCTAAATGCTTATGAATTCCATTACCTTTAGTCAATTTATGCAAGCTTGTTAGACCTAAACCAAAGCACAATCACTAAAGCTCTGCTTTAAGATGCACAGATATAATTTGGGATAATGCACATCTAATGGTATTCCTCTCATTAATTTATTTGCACAGGGATCCACATTAAGCTCAGAGGCCCTTTAGAGCAGCTAATGGATAAATATATAAATGTTGTGAAAGACTTCTTGCCCCAAAGATTTGCAGTTCAAATAGAATAGTCAGGAAAACATTCTCTGAATTGAGTTTGCACAGCAGAGTCGAGGATTCTCATCTCCAAAGTTCTAGTCCAGTAGCCTAAATATTTGTGCATGTGACTTTTCAAAGGCAGTAAAACCTTGTCTCTTGCACAGTACTGAACTCCTGTCAAGAAAAGCATTCAGAGCTAAGATTAAAAGTAAGGGATTAAAATCCCCCACGTTTCCAGCTCATGGGAACATGAGGATAGCTCTTTTAGATCAAGACCAATAGGCTTTACCCTTGACGCAATATAAATCTATCCAGTAGTGCAGCCTGCCCAACATAGAGAAACCTCCAAATTCTGATCATTTAGGCCTCTTTTCAGTTAGATATTTCTCTCTGACTAGGTTAAATTTAATTCATTTCTGATGTATTTTTTATTATTTTCTTAATTAAGATAAGGTTATTTTTAAGTGGGTTTTAATACTGATGTTCTCCATTGCCTGTTCCTTCAAGTGATACTTACATGATAGATGAAGAGTGAAAAAAATCAATGTTCTTTCTGGATAAACATAAACTCCAACACTACTCTGCTAATATTAATTTCATTGTTATGTTGCCTGAAGACACACATAACTGGCTCATAAAGCCAATGCTGCCAGAAAATACGTACTATGTCTCTTGCAAAAAAACCTCAGAAAACAACAACCCTGGTGATTTTCCTACATGGCTCATCAACTTTTCTCTCCCTTGACTGTTCTTTTATGAGAAAAAAAAAAAAATCTGAAGCTAAAATGTTCCCTTGTTTCTTGCATCCCATACTACTATTTTTATACATTAGACTCAATAATGCTGATCATATCTATCCCTTCTAAGTCATTAGCATACTCATCATCTGAAGCCTATTACCAATTATTTAGTTTATCAAGTGAACAAAACCTTTTTTATTATTACTGAACTGTGAAGAAAGGAGCATCAAGAAAGGCATGGTAAAAATCTAACTGCAGGAAATAAAGTCAAGTTACATGAGCGATATTCAATAAAAAACTGATTTTTTTTTTGTAGTTATTTATCATTCAGGAACTATTTAGGGTATTATACATAAAAATATTATTTACTGTGTAGAATTATCCTAGTCTTATCCAGGACAGAGCTACTTTTTTTTTGCAGCAACTGAGGGATCATGGCTTTGGGTGGACCTAGGAGGTTATTTCTTACCACCTTATGTCATTTCCAGAGACAGGAGAAAGGGACTTTGAAGTTTTGATTTTAAGGATGATAAATCATTGTAACCATGAGGAGACAAAACTTTTCCAAGTGAACTCTCTAAAAAAGGTCACCTTGTCCACAGTGACAAGCTACCATGGTTCAACAGTAAAACCAAGATAGGGAAAATGGGAAACGAGCTCATTCAGTGGAAATATACCCTAAGATTTACTGCAGGACTGAGTCAACTTGCTATGAATCTGCAGAGATCACTGATGTAGTGAAATAGAGAGACTCATATCAGGCACAGTCACATGGCTGCATGTTTATGATCATATAGTCATGTGTAAATGCTAGAAGTCCCTGAAATAACTAGCAGTTCACTGCAAGGCTAGCAACAAAATTCTTTGCATTTTGGACCTCACCAGACGTGGAAAATGAATGGGTGTTGTCCTCACTTTTCTAGCTCGTGAATGTTTGGACATTGTGGTCCTCTTTTCTCACGCAGCCTCAACATAAACTATGTATATTTTTAGATTGTTTTTCATATTTCTCCTCTGAGAGGAGAATTGATTGATGGTGGTGTTCACCATCCAGGTTAAAGAGGTGGTGACTTAAATGACCAATCTCTTGCCTTTGTACAAACTGTATATATTGGAGTTGGATAGAAAGAGAGGAACATAAGAAGAAGAATGTAGAAGACGATTGTAGAATAAAGTATCATTAGCTTTCCCTTCAACTGCTGCTGCCTGCCTCGTTCCTTCTGCGGGTCCGATCCTCCTACATACGGACCGACGTGATCACACATCAAATGGGCACAAAAGGGAAGGGCTTGTTGCCCGATATCCCAAGTAGNCTCATTCTAAACTTCTTTACGCCTGACAGCACTGATAGGAAAAGTGAGAGACAGCAAACCAACAAATGTCTTGTAGCTAACTCTTGGTTTAGTTAGTTGATATTTGGGGTGTGCAAATGAGGAAACATGTCTTGTCTATGGAAACTGGGAAACATGCTTTGGGTTTTTTTGGATTTCATTTAGGGTCTTCAGCATACCTGTACAACAGTTTTGTGTCTGTTGTTGGCCAGAAGATCCATCTGTGAATTGATCTCTACTATTGCTACAGTTTTAATTGAGGCAGAGGGATGCAGCAATTTGAGAAACTGAGCAGAGTGGAAACATAGCCAGTAAAGACAAGTGCCAGCCTGTTTGGAGTGTAGATGTGTTTCTGTAGTATTTTTGGTGCCACCTTTGGCAATTGAAATGTGAGCTGATCCTGTCTGGATGTCAGGCACTCTTCAAAGCCACTTTGTCTCTCCCCCATACCACTGAATAGGGGAGAGAAAATATAACAAAGGGTTCCTTAGCTGAGATAAAGGACGAGGAGAAATTAGTCATCAAATACTGTCTTGGACAAAATAGAGTAAAATTAGAGATATTCATTGAATTTATTGCTCATTAAATCAGAGGCAATATAAACAGAAGCAAAGTAAGACCTTAAAAGCACCTTCCCCCCACCTCTCTCTCCTTCCCGGCTCTACGTCCTCTCCCCAGAAATGTAGGGAGACAAAGAATGAGGCTTATGGTCAGTTCATCACAGGTTGTTTCTCTTGCTGCTCAGGGAGAGGAGTCCTTCCCCTGCTCCAGCATGGGGTTGCTACCATTGGAGATAGTTCTCCCTGAACTTCTCCAATGTCAGTTCATCCCACAAGTAACAGTTCTCCACAAATTGCCCCAGCCTGGGTCACTCTTCCACAGTCCTGCAGTCCTTCAAGTACATGCAGCTCTGGCATGGGCCACCCATGGGGTCACAATTCCTACCAGAAAACATGCTCCAGCATAAAAAGTATTTAAGGCCTCCTCTCAAGCATCCACCTGCTCTGGCATGGGCCTCTCTGCATCCTTGTTGTCCTCCATGGGCTTCACTATGGGCATCACCATGGCTGCAGGGGAATCTCAACTCTGTTTCCTGGAGCACCTCTTCCCTGTCTTTCTTCACTGACCTTGGTGTCTGCAGAGCGGTTCCTCTCTCATACTCTCACTCCACTCTTCTCTGTCTACAATTAAATATGTGCAATATTTTTTTTTGTTTGTTTTGTTTCTTTCTTCCTAAATGTGTTATCACAGAGGACTTATCATCTTTTCTGATTGGACCACCCTTGGGCAGTGGCACATCCATGTTAGAGCCACCTGGGATTGGTTTCCAGCAGCTTCTCACAGAAACCACCACTGTAGATCCCTGCTATTAAAACCTGACCATGCAAACCTAATATACCAAGGGAAGAAAAATGTTTTATAGACTCAAATACTTTTCATTAAGACATAATTTCTTATTTAAAATCTTCTCAAACCATTCAAAATTCATTACACAAACAGTCATGTCTGAAGCACAGGTAATTTTCTGGGGATTGATAACTTGTGAGAGAAGCTGAAGGTATGAACTGTAGTCAAGTACCATTAAATCCAGATAGTCATTAAACTCCTTGAAATGCCCTATGCTTCTGTTTGTATCTGAGAAAAAAGAGGAAAACAAGGTTCTGCTTTATTCTGGTGTAAATTTTGGATCATTCTATTGACTTTGAATTTGCTTTGATTTATCAGGCAGTAAAAATTGATTTTTCTCATTCAGCTACTTAATTTATCTTGCCTTTTGTTTTACCTTGCAATGTACAGTACTGCTACATGAAGAAGTAATCATTGTGGTCTGTTGTTATTAAGATTATTGGAACATTATGAAATAAAATCATTCTTATAAGGTACTCACATAAACTACCAACACGCTAAAATGTTGTCAGTCTTCCCGCTTTTTCTGGAAGAGAAATTCAAGGTAATAAAAAACTATTTAATGCTTGATCTGAGAAGGCCATTGAACCGTATTGAAAATGTACAACAAACCTTAAATGTTATATGCAATTTGTTTTTAATTAGTTGTTTTCTATGTGTGATCAGCCACCTGTAGTTTCATTGTTTAATGTATTGTTCTCAGCTCTAATTTTCAGTTTTCTCTTATGGTTGAGGTCTTCATCCAGCAGGGTGCTTTGTTGTTTTATTATGACGGTAGGCCAGAATTTCTTGCTCATCAAAGCAAGAATGAGAAATCTCATTTCAGATCTGCCAGATGTTTCAAAAAGTGGTTAAATATCAGTAAATTAGAAATGTTGTCTCTGACTAGGAATGCCATATACTTACTACACTTTACCTTTTCCACCTTCCATACTCTAAAGGATGACTTGGTAAAGTTGAGAAAAATATTACCTCAGATTTTTCTAGGATCCCAATGAAGTAATTTGTAATATATTAATACAATAGAAATGGGTTTCCCATCTTTTAATTCATAAATATGACAGTGTTTAGGTGACAAGACAAGATATGTATCTTGAGAAGGTTTTAAAAGAGTATAATTCTTGGATTATATGTAAACACAGGGGGAAAATGAGAAATATGTGAGCCATTTCAATTATTTTGCCAAAAATTTTGTAGAGGACAAAACCAGACAAGCCAGAAAATACAGAAAACTTGATACTCAGAGGAATAGAAAGAGAATAATATCACCACTACAATGATACACTAACTGAAAGGATTGAGGGGAACAGAAATAGATTTTCTGTATGCAGTGGGAAAGAAAAGGAAGCAGAAGGAAGAAGACACTTCAGGTTACGGAGGATTTCATTAGCTGAGTTTAGAAAATAAATTGAAACATCCTTTTTCTAAAATACGGTACAAGAAAAAAAATCATAGACAATATAATCAATTAATTATAATGAGGGACCTGTTATTAAAATTTTTGAGTTGTAGAACTAAAAAAGACAAAAATTGAAAAACTGAGAAAATACATGTTTATAATAAACACAGCAGCTAGAATAGTTACAGATTAGGCTGCTAAAATGTAGCTGTATTGTTGCTTGAAAAGGGAATATTTTTCCTTTTTAAGACACTCTATGTGAAGTTATATATGATGATTTTATACTAATTGATTCAATTCACATAAAAATAATTTAGAGCTGTAAATGTTTTTGAGTGAACACAAATAGCAGCAGATCATGTTGAATTCAGTTTTAGCTTTTTTTATCAGCAACAGTCAACAAAAGATCAGATTCTAAACTCTTCGTAGTGGTAAACTGCTGCAGCAGAAATAAACATGAATAAATTAATAGCTTTTAACAGGAATAATAGATAGAAATAATAAAATATCTTTCTATTAGCCAAAAAAATTGAGATCACAAATAATTTTTCATAGTTAGATATAAAATGCCAAGAGCTGGTGGAAGAAAACAAAAGGGTTTAAAAATGAAGGACAGTTTGAAAGACAGGTGTGAACGCACACAGCTTGTCTTAAGATATCTGGACCTCTGGCCGCATCTCACAAGAGGAATTTTTCCAAGGTGATGTGCAGTGTTGCAGACTTTATGATGTTGCCATGACCCACCACTATGCCCCTTAGTTGTTGCAAGAAAATCAAATGTGCTAATTCTTAGCTCACACAACAGTGAAACAGCAGAAAATCCTGAGGAATGAGTTTAAGGCAACACATTTACTTCTGTTATAGTTCACTGTGCACAGCACTAGCTAAAGCTGACAAAGAGCATGAGTCAGGTGAATGTATTTACTGCAAGATGCAGCAGCTGAAAAGCCAACACAGTTTGGGTCCACCAACACTGCTGTGATAAATTTGCAATGTAGAGGACCAGGAGTGACAATGTTATAAATCAATGAAGCTACACATGCCAGAACTTGTGAGAAAATATAAACCTCTAAACTTCTGTCTGGATAGTTTATGATGAAAAAGGGAACCCAGTCATATTTGAAAACATTAGTTATCACTGCTGTAGACCATTTCCTTTACACATTTTGCCAAAAGGTAGTGTTTCCTCAATTGTCTCAAAAATTTTCAGGTTCTCTGATCTTCTCCCACGCCCCAGCTCTGCGGAGAAAAAAGCTCTACATTAGAGATACTTGTCCATTTTGGTGGCAGCTGTATTGCAGTCAACCTGTTAGGTCTTAAATATTTTGGTCAGACCTCCTTTCAGTGGCTTTTATTATTCCTATTATTATATATTCTCCTTATCTTATTTTGGGGGTCAGCTTCTGCCTTTCAAAGCATATGACATATTCATAGCAGATCAACTGTTGTCCTTTCCAGCAGTTTGCAAGACAAGTTCATGATACCATTTCTGTTACTCTGTCACATTTTCTCCTTCAAGAGAATAATGTTTTATAAACATGGTGTTTCATTCATACTTAAATTCATTTAATTTTGTGGCCGTAGATGAGAACAATGTAGTCGAAAGAATCACATTTACAGATAGGTCGTACTCAAGATTTCAGAATAAATTATAGTTTCACAGAGATCAAATTTTCCAAAACATAACTGGTCTTTTTTATCTGTTTTTTTCTTGCCTAGGTTAAGTGCTGTGGAGATAAGTCAATGTCACTACAAAAAGTAACTCTCAGCCTTTTAACAGAGATTCCTATAGTCTTTCTATTAATTGGTCATAAAGCCACAGAGCCTGGGAAATATTTCAACTTTATTCTGAATTCTTTGCAGAAATTTATGAAATGGCAAATATTAAGAAGAATGACAGAGATTAAGATGATTTTTCTAGCCCTCCATTGAACTAATATAAAGATCAATATAAGATAAAGTAAATATCCTGGCTGTCCTTAGGCAGCTTATCTTGCTGGCATTTTGTGCCGTTGCAATACTAACTGGGATCAAGTGTGAATAGTAAAAGTTTCCTTTAAATATTGCAATGCCTACTTGAGAATTAAAGTAGCAATATTAGGAAGTCTGGTCTTGGAAAACCAGTACTGATACATAAAAATCCATCGAGAAAATAGAAAAAAAGAGTAAATATCACCTGCTACACTCTAAGATTAGCTCAGAATAAGTTTCCATATAGTTTTCACTTTTAACTATCTGCTCTGGGGGACCAATTGTGCAGAGCAAGAAGCCGTGTCTGTAGAAGGTGTGTTCATGTATGACAGGAGAATGATTTTTTTTTTTTTGAGAAGGATGCACTTCTCTAAATAATTCCAAGTACACTGAATGTGTACCACACAAACGTGTTTGTCAGGTGTCTGCTTTCTTGCTTTAGCAAGTTTAAAATGCTGTATGCTATTTGGATGCTGACCCAGATAGTGCATTTATGGGCATATAGAGCCCAGATTAGCATCACCTTCTACACATGACAGCACCAATACTTCTGTTCTTCTGATTTACCTCATTGTCAAACATCCCTCTGGACTCCAAACAGTGGAAGTTTGTGAGTTTTTGGTGGGTGCAATGTGACATGAAGAGTAACTGTGGCATCCACTGAGAAAGCAGACAAATGAGCTGTTTCTAGTTATTTCTGTCACGTGAGCAAACGAATATTTTCCCCTCATTGCCTCACCCATGGCAATAGGAAAGGACTGATGGACTAAACACAGATGGTCACAGCACAGAAGAAAATTAGCTATGGGGATCCCAACTGGTGAGACCTTAGCAGCCATGTTGTAGTCTCTTTCATTTGTACCCTGCCTAAATTCCACAAATTCAGCTTTTAGAGAAGTAGGGTGCTTCCACCCTGCATTGTTCTCACTGACTGGAAGTTGATCCTAACATTTCTCTGCTTTTCTCATTCAGTGAATGCATAGCCAAAATGTGAACACATGGAAATACAGGTAATTATGACTTCTGTCTTTGCCTTTCATAAATCAATAAAACTAGTCTGTAACCACAGGCTGCTTCACGGAGCTTAGCATTTGTCTATAATAGCAAATTTTAAAGAGTGCCTGGGGAAGTCTGTGAGAGTGATAAGTGGCAGGAACTGTAACTGTCCCTGAAAGCAGACTTACAATAGAACAGTGATGCAGTTGCAGACAGATAATTATCACACATTTCTGAGCTTCTGGAGCAGCACCAATATGAAAGTGTTCTCTTTGCTATATTGTGCTTTCATTGTGAAAAATGCTTTCCTGGTAATTACTGCTTACCAGAAGACTCTCCTCCATGCTGGAACAATGCTGTTGGGAACTGGACACTTCTAGAGCATATTAGAATCCATTTTTTTGAGTTTCCACATTCTCTTTTTCACTCCAAAAACAGTAACAACTCACCAAATTCAAAATAACTAACATGTTTTTTTCATGGATAGAAACCTCTACACAGTTCTTTTGCATCCATGATCCAGAAAGTCATCAGATTTTCTTCACACAACTGAGTTGAGGCTTGGAGGGGAGTTCATTTTGCATTATGCTCTGTAATCCTCTTCAGATTGATACAATGACTGGAAAGCAAAAAGAGTTTTTCAGGCTCCAAAATATTTTCCTTTCTTTCCATCTCTCCTTCCATTTGGAGATGTTTGGCTTACATTTCAGGAAAAACACTCTGTACATCCATATATATATACAGGAGAGTATAGTTTCACAACCACTTTTACAAAGCATGTAAAAAATTGAGTCAATAGGTACAACTTTTTACCCATGTTTTGATTAAGAGCGCAAGAAAGAAGTAAATCATGCTGAGGTAATGATATGTTTGAGGTGTGCTGGTGCTTCTGACTTTAAGGAATACTCTTTAGTGTATTTACTTCTCTTAGATAAACAACTGCAGAGTGAAAGAATGAGATCTCAGGTTCTTCAAGAAAAGCCTGTCGGGGATGAGAGAGAGAGGGTGGTGGGGAAGCAGATGGTGGGGATGGAGATGGTAGAAAGAAGCACAGGATTTTCTGTAGGTTTTTCACTCCCATTTTTCTTTTTCTCTGCAGCGACCTCTTACTCTTTAATGGCCAGGTCATTTCTCTATTTCACTGCAGAAATCCTCCTCAGTACCTTTTTCTCAGTAAGAGAGAAAAGTTGTCTGTATTAAAGTGGCCATTTAGTGTCTAGCTTGGTGAAAGGCACTGCCCATCTGCCTGAGGAGTATTTTCCTTCCATTTAAATTTTTGCTGACATGTCACTCTTTCAAATACCTGAGGAAATTGAAAGCCCAGACCTTGACATAGCATTCAGTGATTGCTTGCAAAGCATTTGACACTAGGAGAGATTTTAAAAATATTCCTTTCAGACAGCATGTGAAATATACTTTTCTTCTGGAATCTAAAAGCCTAGGTTAGTTTCTTAGATGACATGTCACTTCTGATCAGATATTTAGTACATGGTGCATTAAATAAATTCTTATCAGAGTAATAACCCTGTAATTCTAAAGGAAAAATAGCCTCCTGTCTTTCTTTTACATAGTGAGGGGTCTTCTAAATCAAGAGTTTTGGCAGTGTGGAGCAAGTATTACCCCATCCATTGTTGTAAGCTTTCTCCTTTCAGCACTAGCCTATGCTGAATAATGTTGGCTTCTCTATGAAACACAACCAGAAATTCTTAGTTTTGTGTAAAGGTGAAGTTCTGTTCCTCTTAACAAGCAATGCACAATAAAGTCAGCCTAATGATTCCAAATTCTGGTTTGATTTTTTGGAAAAAAACATTTTTTAGAGTATTTTTAGCCTCAAGGAACAAATAAAGCAATTAGTTGCTCTATAACATATGTTCAAATAATAGGAATTTACCAATATACTGTAGTAAGGAATTTTTTTTTTTCTTTTTTTCTTTTTTTTTTTTTTTTGTTAACAGGAGATTGTGCATATTAATTTTGACTTTACCTTGTCTGATAATGTGGAATTGGTAATCTGGAATAACACAGGGATCTTATTTGAAGCATCCACCTTTTACCAAAAAGCCTGACAGTGCAACTTTTTCATCACAGCCAAGGAGAAATTACCCATCAGCTTATGCTGGGATCTTCAAAGTCCTCTAATAGGTGCAGTTTAGGGTAGTGAAGTTTCTTTCATGTGGTTTCTCTGGTGATTTTGTTTTTTTTATACTTCTGAATGTCAGAGCAACATGGCTATACTCAGATGATATGATCCAGCTGTCAAACTAATGGCAAGTCCTAACAATGGGATTTTTTTGGTTGATCCCATGTGACTGGATTTTCAAAACAGAATAGAGGTAATGAGGTACTGAAGATCAGCAAGTCGTTTTCTGGTGGTCAGAAAGGATCAACCCAAACTGACATTGTTGGAATATAATCTAAACATAAAATATTTTCCTGTCATCAAGTATTCAGTATGTACGCTGTGTACTCCAGAGCATAGCACTTAATTCAAAACTTCAAAGAATTTTATTTGCATAATTTATTCTATTTTGCATAACTTCCTGTATGGTTCACGCTCATATTATAGAAAAAATCCCTGCATGTAAATGAAAATGTTACAGCGTTAGAGCAATTTAGAATCGTGTTCCAGTGCATTAGTAAATGCTTCCTGTAGCCATCTAATACAGACCTTGTATCTACAGACAAATATATTTTTTTCTGCATTGTATATACATAAAAGAAAAGCAGAACATGGCCAGGCTATGTGCCTAACTTCAACTGGCCAAGAGGAGGAGGGTAAGTCTATTCATGTGTATCTTAGACAAACTGAAATCAATTTTGGAGGTTCCTGCCTCTCCCTTCTCACTCAAAGACAGCGTTTTGGACATCTGAGATTCTTAAAATTAGGTGTGAAGGATTTGGACCTGTATCATGGGCTTTGCAGTTTTTTTTTATGGAATGAAAGGGGGATGATGAATTTTGAATGTCACATTCCCCTGCAGCCACACAGATCGTTTTTGTTATGTGAGCTGGTATGAACCTCATGTCCTGGAACTGTGTCTACTCAGGAAGATTCTACCTCGAAACACGCAAGTAAACTGTATTCTGCACATTGGTAATCCCCTTCATTGGCTTCAAAATTCATGGATATCATCCTTATGCAGTTAAGGCAAGAAAATAACTCTTGAAAAGTCCACTCATGCAAATCACAGTTTTAGTTACCTATGAACCAATAGTGTGGATTTAAGCTTTTATTCACACATCTTAAGACAGAGTGCAGACAAAACTGCTCTCACTCTCATTTTACAAAGCCAGAGTAATACACGACAGTGACTTCTCTTGGTGAGATACATAAAATTGGCAGAGCCAGAAGGACTCTGACCAGGTCACTCTTTCATGCTGTGCTTGGGATTTTCCTTCCTAAACCACAAGGCTTCTGCCCAGAAAAGGAGGATTGTAAACTATGGTAACTGTTACCACCTATGCCAAAGAGAGTTGAATAGTGTGTCCTGCAGATCTGGTTGTGGAATACATTAAGTGTGATCATGTGGCATATACAGGATAATGCGAGCATCAGGCTCAGCTATCATGGGTTTAGGAAAGGCAGATCCTGGTTAAACAACCTGCTCTTTTTTCACCTGAGACCAGGTGGCTCACCTAGTGGGTGAGGGAAAGATTATAGATATTTTTCTACTCGGGCTTCAGTAAAGCCTTTGATATTGTCTCCAGGCTGGGGAAAGAATGACTGGAAATCTGCCCAGAGGAAAAGGACCTGGGGATGCTGGTTGACAGCAGCTGCATATGATCCAGCTGTGCCCAGGTGGCCAAGAAGGCCAGTGGCATCCTGGCCTGTATCAGCAATATTGGGGCCAGCAGGACGAGGACAGTGATTGTCCCTCTGTACTTGGTGAGGCCAGACTTTGAGTTCTGTGTAAAGTTCTGGACCCCTTACTCCAAGAAAGATATTGAGGTGCTGGAGTGTGTCCGGAGTAGGACAGTGAAGGTGGTAAAGGGTCCAGAGTGTAAGTTCTATGAGCAGTAGATGAGGGAACTGGAGTTGTTTCATCTGGAGAAGAGGCTCATGTATTGACCTTGTTGGTCTCTACAACTACCTGAAAGGAGGTTGCTATCAGGTGGGGATCAACCTCTTCTCCCAGGCAACTACTGACAGGACAAGAGAAAATGGCCTCAAGGTGCACCAGAAGAGGTTCCGGTTGGACATCAGGAAGAGTTTCCTCATTGAAGGGGTGGTCAGGCATTGGAACATGATGCCCAGGAAAGTGGTGGTGTCAACAACCCTTTAGGTGTTCAAGAAATGACTGGATGTTATCGGGTTTTAGGTTTCTTTCTCACCCGAGATTTAAGTGGTGGTTCGAGTGGTGCTTTTTTGCCCTCTGAAGGCTTTGAATCTGGTGCGAGAATGAAACAAAGTCTGCAAGGTCTTGTTTTCAGGTTTCTCGTGTTGTTTATTATTTCTTATCTTACAAATTTCTCTGTGCCCGGCCAAGGTCTTCACAGCAGCTCAGGCACAGGATGACTCTGCCCATGATGGGATGTCGCTACCTCTTATACAGATAATTACGTGTACTTTATTTGCCATTATGTGCCAATGCCTGTCACCTATACTAAAAGGGTCATCTCTACCTCAATCTAATTCTCTAAAACTACTTTGTGCCCACGTCACTGCAGAAGTTGGATGCCAAGGGAGAAGAAGAAGAACCCAGGGCAACGCCCTAAAATCTCCATCTTGTCCCCTATTCAGCTCCATTCTAAAAACCCAAAACTACTAAATTTTCCACCTGGTGATAAACTACACTACTATCTTTCACATTTGTGACTTGCAATTCTTCTCTGTGTTGGAAGCTTTTTCCAGGGACTAAAATCAAAGACTGTGTCCTCGCGGGCTCTGTGCCAGCCAACCCCCTGCACAGACCCTCCTGTCCAAGATTCAAACCGTCTTTCTGGGGTTCTAGACCCCTCTACCGAGGTCTGTGACCATGCAGGGCAACCAGAGGAATGCCCTGGACTCCGACAGATGTAGCAATCATTGCTATGGTCTACATGACATGCTGGTGTTGGGTCAAAGGTTGGACTCCATGGTCTTGGAGTTCTTTTCCAAGCTTAATGATTCTATGATTCTGTGACCTGCTACATTGGTGGGATCACAGAGCAGTAGGAAGGTCTGTATCCTGGGCTGCATGCTTAGAGAAACCTAGCAAGGAGCTGTATTTTCCTATATTGGGGTTGAGCTACAGCATTGCCTCTGCCATGTGGCCAAGGCTCCCCCCTCTTCTTGTGTGACATGCTGTATACAGTATCACAGCTGGTAGAAAAAAAGCAAAAAAAAAAGATTGTGCATGTTGGACAAAGAGAGATGAAAATAATTGAGAAATTTCAGGACATCTATATTTGTTAACTCTTTAGATTAAAAGTCTCCAAATTCCTTTGATTTCAGTATACATTTTAAAAAGCCTCAGGCTTTTACAAGCCATGAAACATCTTATCTTCAATGCAACAAGCTTTAATAACAATATATCCTACAAAATACCTTGTGAAGAGGAAAAGATTATGCTTGTTTGACCAGAAAGTGTTATGCACCAGTTATCCTATTTCCAAAAATTTTAGGACTTTTCTTCCTTGTTGCTTTTCTTATTTACCAATCTTGATTTTGTCTATCAGATCATAGTGTTAGGAAATATGAACTATTTGACTATTTCACATTATTAGCTTGAAGTTCAATACAGTGCTGTTCAGTTCTTTCTTCAGTCCTTGTGAATACAAGACAGACTGCAGGGAAAAGAACCATTGTCCTTTAAAGTCTTGTTGCAGGAGGAGGTGGATAGTGGTGACAGCTTCAAAAACCCTCTACTAATAACCTCCAGACCCTAACTACCACTCAGCAATATTTTGTGACCTTTGGTCCCTCAATTCATTTCATCTTTACTTCTGTGATAAGGAATGAATGTCCTTCAGTCCACAAGCTACATCCCAGAGGATAGACAGGCTTATAAACTTAACACATTCCAAATTCAATCTTCAAACATCAAATTCTTTTAAGATATGAAGCTTTTTTCTATTTTTTTAATTTTTTTTTTTAATATAAAGTACATTCAGAATAGCAGGGAAATAGAGTTTATAATTCCATTAGTTGACACACTGCAAGAATTCCCTGATAAAGAATATATTCTAAAATATTGTGATCTTTTTTCTTTAAACTGGTGGCAAAGCAGTTGCGCCATTTATGCTTATCACTCTGTAAAAAGTGACGTTGTGTCTTACGGGAAGTTCATACATTTCACAGAATGGTGCCATACTAGTTCCACTCCTTAATGTGCAAAGGGCAAACATTCAGTGAGGCTGAAAACAATAAAATGACTGAACAGAAATGATCACAAAACATTGCATAGGTGGCAACGGGAAGTTCATACATTTTATGCTCTCATGACAGTCATCTGAGTTAAGAGCTGAACCAGAAATGTACAGAGCATAAAAATCAAGCATAGTAATTCAAATCAAAAAAGGCAGAGCATAAGAAACTAGAACTAAACAATACAACAAGCTTTTTTCCAGCTTGATATGAAGGACTAAATACAAATGAGTTGAAGCTGTTGGATACTTAACCTCAGTATGTTTTTCTCCCAGTTGTTTGTTCATTATTTGCCAGCGAAATTGTCTATTTTGCTTTAGTGGGACAACAGTAACACATTTTGCAAGCCTTTAAAACAAAGGTCCCACTGTCTTTATAATTAGGGTACAAAGGGAAGAGAAACCATAAGTTTGACTCACAAGATGCAGAGTAACACAAACACACACCCTTACTTTTGAAACTCCGTCCTGGCTGTAATCGGAGTTAGTTACTGAAATTATTCAGAAGGACAGCAGTATCAATACTACCACTCCATTCAGGTTACAATTCAGGTGAGAAATGTTCCAAGGCCGTCTGGTGATTACTATTGCACCTTCTTGATATGGCAACAGGTATCCCTGGTGCGTGGTCAGTGCACTCCCACCTAAGCCATGCAAGAGTTCCTGATGTGGCCAAAGGCCACTCACCTGACAGCCCCTTACACAAAGGCCAGGGCCCGCTTAGAGTTACTGAGGTCCTACAGCAGCCCTGGGAACAAAGGCAGCGCAGGGGGATGTGCCACCACATGTGGTAGCCCCTAGCATCCACAGAAAACATTGCTGTCCCATTGAGGGTGTCTTTAAGTTGCAGTGGTCTCCTGCTGGGAAGTCTGCTTATGAGACTTCTCTTCAGCTCCCGGTGGACAAAAAGTGTGTCAAAACCATTAACTTTTGCAGCGTTAATTTGTTACTTCTTATCAGTTAGGTCCCCAGTTCCTGGTTTTTACTCCCCTTCATTGGTTATTTTTGTATCCTTTCTCTGACTGGTCCTTTTCCCAATTCCCTTCCCCATTGGCCAAGTTGTAANTTTTGAAACTCCATCCTGGCTGTAAACTGAGTTAGTTAATGAAATTATTCAGAAGGACAGCAGTATCAATACTACCACTCCATTCAGGTTACAATTCAGGTGAGAAATGTTCCAAGACCATCTGGTGATTACTATTGCACCTTCTTGATATGGCAACAGGTATCCCTGGTGCGTGGTCAGTGCACTCCCACCTAAGCCATGCAAGAGTTCCTGATGTGGCCAAAGGCCACTCACCTGACAGCCCCTTACACAAAGGCCAGGGCCCGCTTAGAGTTACTGAGGTCCTACAGCAGCCCTGGGAACAAAGGCAGCGCAGGGGGATGTGCCACCACATGTGGTAGCCCCTAGCATCCACAGAAAACATTGCTGTCCCATTGAGGGTGTCTTTAAGTTGCAGTGGTCTCCTGCTGGGAAGTCTGCTTATGAGACTTCTCTTCAGCTCCCGGTGGACAAAAAGTGTGTCAAAACCATTAACTTTTGCAGCGTTAATTTGTTACTTCTTATCAGTTAGGTCCCCAGTTCCTGGTTTTTACTCCCCTTCATTGGTTATTTTTGTATCCTTTCTCTGACTGGTGCTTTTCCCAATTCCCTTCCCCATTGGCCAAGTTGTAAAACCCCACCCCCTGGATACCCTATATAATCCCTGTCCCCGTGAGCTACACGGTTCTACCCCTTTGGATGTTCTGGAATAAAGAAGACTCTTGAAGGATAAAAGACCCCATCTTGCTGCCTCCTCCTTGTGTTGCCTGAAGTGGCAGGGGTGTATGTGCTGCTCAGGCAGCCTCATAAAAGAGCGAATCACTCAAAACCTGAGAGTGCCTGTGCCTGTGTCACACAGGGTGTCTTTTTAAAGACGCTTCTGACGAGGGAAGGCCAGGGCACCTCCACCACGGGACCAGACTGTGACAGCCATGCCTGGGGGAGATGTCAGCCTGACGTGTTTATTACACAGCACCACTTCTGGTGGCAGCTGGTTTGATCCCTGCATATTATTTCCATCCTTTGTGTGGAGGCCAGAAACCTAAATAGTTTTGATCACAGAATACAAATCTGCCCAGTGCTGATGCTCACCCTTCGTTTACTGTCCATGCAGAACCATGACCTAATTTTTGTTGTGAACGCTGGTGAAGATGAAAAGTTTTAAAATAATGGCAGCTTTTAAGTAAACATGTCAAGATACCTGAATTGTGAGCCATCTCTTACATCCCTACAGTTTCATTCAAACTGCCTTCTGTTCTCAGCTCTGGTGTTATCTTCATGTCCTTTCATGGAACAGAACTAAAAAACCACACTTTGAAAGGGAAAAATGAATTTTTTTACAGTCTCTTTCCGCTATGTTGCTTATCATTTTTTTTCCATTTCAATGCAAAGGTAATGCATATTCTAGTTAAATAATTTGTTCTCAATCACAGGTTGTAGATATTAACCTTGCCAAGCAAAATATTTTTGCTATTGTGTTCTCATCTGTATCCAGTATTCCTGATAGTAATGAAGACTAAGGCATATAGTGGTATAAATATTAAACAAAAGGCAAGACACAATAAATAGTTAAAGTCAAAATCTGGAGTTTTGCCTGCAAGTTCAAGTAGTATTTGTAAAATTAATGTGGTTTTGCATAAGAAAAAAAGGGATACTAATCCATACATTAATGGTTTTGCTACAGTTTCGTGAATGTAAATGATCAGGACAGCTTTAAAAATAATATTTTCAGTATTCATTTCATGAAGCTTCTCACTAATAAAGGAGCATAAGAGTCAGAGGAAATAAGAGATATTTGAGACATGAGTGATGCCTGCTTTGTCTCTTCTTTCCTTCAACACAAAAGGAGGAATGTAGCACCAAGACCTAGTTCTTAAGAAAGTGTTAAGGTGCAGCCATCTCAGTACAATAAAGCTATTTCAGGGTAAAGGAATAGGAAAAGGTAAACTAGCAATTTTACCCACATTTTAAAAATATTTGCAGTTTAAAAATATAGCAACCGTTCTGGAGAATTACAAGTATAGCTATCAAAATTTTATATTAGACAGAAATAGGATCCTAGGATATCATGAAAATTAAAAGGCTAAAGTCTTGAAAATGCTGCATAGCATATTTTCAGAGTCAGGCCTAAGGTTAATATCTGTCAGTACTAAAGAAGAGAGACAGTGATGGATTTAGATATTTAAGAACAAGCAAACAAACAAACCAAAAAAACCCACCAAAAACCAAAGCTCAAATGCAAACCAACCAAACCACAAAATGAACAACAACAAAACAAAAACAAAANTATAAAATTATAAATTTTATTTTATATAAAATTTATTTTATATGAATTTATTTTATAAATCTCTCATGTACATTACATTATGAAGTCAAAGTTTTTGGAAAACAAAGGAAGGACAATCTGTAAAATCATACAGTTGCTCTCTTCAGTTTTTGAAAACCTTTAAAAATATTCATGCTAAAATTGAAAGTTTATTTTATTTCTTTTATTCCCTTTATTTTATCTGACTCATTCAATAGTTGCTCAGCTGAGAGTAAGGCTGGTGTCTCCCCAGCCTTCAGCATTTCAGGGCTGCTCAGAGGTCAGAGCCTCCCAGGTACCAATAGGTGCATCAATCTGCACCATGCAAGGAATGTTTCACATTTGTTTTGAATCAGAGCATTCAATTTCTCTTTGCTCATATTCTGTTGTTAAAATACCTCCCTTTATTTCAACATAAGTGAAAGTCAAGAAACACTCCAAAATCTAGTTCAGAAGTACTATTCCTGATAAGGAAAATCTTTTTTTTTTTTCCAGTTTACTGTGAACTGTCCCTGAGACTCAAAACCATTTGTTTCAGTCTGAGAGGTTTTCTCTTTACTTCTGTTTGCTTTGCTAACCCTGGGTCCTGTGCAAAGACGGTTTCTACTCCCTCAGGTGTCGCTGGAGGAGGTACCTGGAGCCACTAGAGCTGTCTGTGTCCTGTGAGGGACAGCCCCTTGAAATGTTATAAAATCTACCCTGGCAGGACCCTCTGTGCTGTTGCTGCTGCTGCCACCAGCATCGGGACTCCAGTATCTGGAAAAAAGGCATGGTATAAGTCCTTCAGCACAGCCTCTGATTCCAGCATTGGCAAAGTCCTCCCAGGTCCTCCCAGTCCAACCACCTTACTGAGGTAAATCTCTAATGCTTTATGAAGTAAGCTCAGGGTCTCAGGTTCCTATCATCCCAGAAGATGACAGGAAGGAAGTGGGTTGAAATCTTTTGCCCTGTTGCAGAGGGTGTCAATAAACGATGAAACATATGGTACAACCCTCTGCTCAGTGAATGGCATCTGTATGTTTTTATGTGCTTCCCACAAATTCTGCTCAGTTATCAGGTCTTGCTGTTGAGTGTTTAGTGTTAATTTTTTACACCAACTACTTTTCACATCTGCTTCACTGGAACACCATGTGAGTCTCCATCTTTGAAGCTGACTGATGACATGACTGAAATACTGGTTTTTTGCCTCATTGATTTGCTTGGATTTTTTTTTTTTTTTTNCTCAAATGCAAACCAACCAAACCACAAAATGAACAACAACAAAACAAAAACAAAAACAACAAAACAAAAACAAAACCAAAACAAAATAACCCATCAAAACCAAAATCAAACCCAGGTGTTCCAGGAGGAAAATGGATTCTGGATTAGGTTAGAGAAGGTGCCACATACCATCAAGTTGTGCATGATAAAGTTGTTTATTCTTGATATAGTGCTAGACCATGATATGCTTATTTCTGTGATGACTAGAAATGGAATACCGTATGAATTAGCAGAACAATATCACTGAGTCTGAGTAATGGTACATAAACTTGCTCAAAATTTTTTTGGAAATCTCCTTTTAGTGGTTATTTTAAATAAAATGACTCAATAAAAAGTATTCAATAAGTATATCAACATTCTCCAATAGATACCAGTTATGCATTACAAAGACACATTAATGGTTGACTAAATTATTAATTAGTTTCTAATGATTATTTCACATATGAACTGGTTGTATTGTAGAAATATTCCAATTTCTAACTTATTTTAATATTTGTCTTGCTGTTCTCTTTGATTAAGATTAAACTGCTCTTGATTTTTGTTGTTCTATTATTTTTAAGATAACACATGACTGCTTCTCTTCAGTGTTTTCACGATTTTGTACAATAAGGTTTTCTTTTTAACAACAGAAATTAAATTCTAATTTTAAATAACTAAGTTTAGATCCAGTTTTCTGGACTAGTGCATGTAATTTCTAGAGGAGAAAAACAAGTTCTTGAATNTTTCTCTTTACTTCTGTTTGCTTTGCTAACCCTGGGTCCTGTGCAAAGACGGTTTCTACTCCCTCAGGTGTCGCTGGAGGAGGTACCTGGAGCCACTAGAGCTGTCTGTGTCCTGTGAGGGACAGCCCCTTGAAATGTTATAAAATCTACCCTGGCAGGACCCTCTGTGCTGTTGCTGCTGCTGCCACCAGCATCGGGACACCCGCATCTGGAAAAAAGGCATGGTATATGTCCTTCAGCACGGCCTCTGATTCCAGCATTGGCAAAGTCCTCCCAGGTCCTCCCAGTCCAACCACCTTACTGAGGTAAATCTCTAATGCTTTATGAAGTAAGCTCAGGGTCTCAGGTTCCTATCATCCCAGAAGATGACAGGAAGGAAGTGGGTTGAAATCTTTTGCCCTGTTGCAGAGGGTGTCAATAAACGATGAAACATATGGTACAACCCTCTGCTCAGTGAATGGCATCTGTATGTTTTTATGTGCTTCCCACAAATTCTGCTTAGTTATCAGGTCTTGCTGTTGAGTGTTTAGTGTTAATTTTTAACACCAAATACTTTTCATGTCTGCTTCGCTGGAACACCGTGTGAGTCTCCATCTTTGAAGCTGACTGATGATATGACTGAAATACTGGTTTTTTGCCTCATTGATTTGCTTGGATTTTTTTTTTTTTTTTAAACTTCTCTTTGAAAATGTCTGCTAATGAATATGTTTTGTCTGTCAGGACTGGTCTTTGTTACCAAGATTTTCCTGTTAGTACTTAAAGCTTTCTCCCCAGGAGTCACAAACTTTTACTTCCTGGAGAGAGTCAAAATGGCTTTTAATCATCTCTCAAATGGTTTCCAAAGCCAGCTCTCTCCATGGACCTGCTGGAAAACACATCAGCCAAAGCTGTCACATCCCCAGAGTTTCTTTTTGTGGAAGTGCTCAGTAATGGTGCAGCACTGGGAAAAGCTGACATTGTCATTTGTTTTCTCTAACAAATCAAGGACAAACAAGATTTTCAAATAAATAAATGTAATGAAAAAAAACCCCCTTGAATCACACAGTAATTCTCTCACTCAAACTTTGCCCCCCTTGTGACCTTGTTTTTTCATTCCTATTACAATGTTACAAACCAGGCTACCAGTACACTTTGTAACATTCCAAGGTACTAGCTCTCAACCATCTTCTCGCACCTTCAGAGTTCCCAAAAATCTGCAGGAACTTCAGCCCTGCAGAAATCAGAATTCAAACTATTGGAAAAGATAATTCTCTTGATGTTTTTGTCCTAATTTTGAAGTGTATGTCCATCCACCTTTAAAAAATTCTAGGTCTGTCTGCCTTTAACACTTAAGCACATACCTTAATTCTTGTATTCTGAAATCAAGTCTGGGCACAGTGGACTGAATGCAAAACTGACGAAAGCAAACAGATTTTAAATTTAAATGCTCAGAAGGTTTGCTAACAACCACATTACTTTGACTTGATGTTCACACTCAGACCACAAAATAAATGCATTTTGCTTATGTTGCTGTGATAAATGGTAATGTAAAAGTCTAGGAAAAAGTCATTAACCAACTGTAGTTCCAATGAAAATGGATCAAATTCAATTATCTTTTATTTTCCAGTATACACTTCTGAAATATTGAAGGCAAACCCCATGCTGAATGTCACTACCTGAGCGCATGTCCTGTATCAAGGCAGCACTGAGAAACTGTAGCCTCTGCTGTATATGCAAAAAGTATTTTCCTGATTTCAGTTTATTCAATTAATTAAAATAAATTGCCAAGTCATCCACAGCTGTAAAAAGTAAGAAAACCTTTCTTTTTTAGCTTTCAAGAGAAATATATAACCGAGGTAAAATCTACCAGTCAGAAAATCTTTTAGATACTTCTACCTAGGAGCAATCAATTTAATCCACTCACTAAAAGGACTACTTTGCTTAATATCATCTTGAATTAAATTCAAAATATTTTATGATAAATGTAAGATTATCATTTATTTGGAACACCTGAGGTAATTGTTTTTCATTTGTATATGTTAATGTCATCAGTTAGACATTAGACTGTCAGAATAGAAATTACCATCTCATAATTTTTAATAGACTGTGTTTCCCATAGTTTGATCTACAAACTAAAGTTATTTAAGTCAACAGTTTTACTTCCCTCCTCTGAGGTTCTTAATGCTCATTTCTGCTTCAGCACTCTATATGACTTCGTGCTGCCTGGGCAATAAACAAAGCTGTGGGATGACTAGTTCTAAAACAGACTTTTAACTATATAGTTATATACAGTTATTTACCTTTATAAATCTATACACACAGAGAAGGATTATACATCAATATCTTTTGATTTATCTAGATCAGCATAAATTCACTGCTTGACCATAAAAATGTAGTTATAGACTCCAGAAAAAGGGTTGCAGCTACGTGAAGACATGGATTACTTCTTTTTGTGGTGATATCAGATTTCCTGACCTAAAAAGTGTGCTAAATTGTAGCCTTAAATTTTCTGTTCACTGCAAACACATGTGCTGTTTTCCCAAGGAAAAAAAGAAAAATACAAATCTGCTATGTAAAAAGTGGTATAAGGTTTTTGTTTCTGTCTAATTAGTAAATGCCAATAAGATGCCTTCTGACAAGGAGCTTACCTAGAGTTGATAATATAAGCAGAAGCTAGTGACTCCTTTCCACTAAAATGCTTACTTAGAAGAATGTACACTTAATAATTGATTAATTTTAATGAGAAAATTCAGCTGATTTTACTTAAAGTAGAACTATCTGGTTTTATTTTGTTTATTCCTGAGGGTGTAGAAAGCTGACCTGGAATTTTCTAGCTATAGTAAAAAAAAACAAACCAGCACTTCCTATTGTTTTCTAGACAACATTACAAAATTGTCGAACTATCTTCTTCCTGTTTAAATAAGCTTCTTAATTTTAGGTGTTGTCAATACATTACTTTTTGTTGTCAAATGGAATAAGAATGTTTTTGAATAATTTACCTTCTCATAGTGTAGGAATTTCTTTGCATGTTTATAAAGGAGTGTGCATCATATTACTGAAGAGGCATTTATCAGACATTCAAATAAAATATTGAGATATTGTGTCTTTTAGAGGTAATTTGAAAGCAGAGTTTTTGACTTTTATTGCCTCCATAGAAAATAGCACAATAATGTTCCGCACTGTGTATTTCAATGCCAGGGATATCTATGAGGTGGATAATGAAGTATGCTCCCTGTTTCACATTATAATGAATATGTAAACAGGGAGCTCAGCTGTCTATGACATTTTTTAGAGCATGACTCCACAGATTTGGGTTTTTTAGCAGCAAGCAAACTTGTATAGCTATCACTGATTCTGCTTGTTTCCACATCCACTATTACATGGGTCCTTTAGAGCAGGCACCATCATGAATTGTTCTCTTGGATGATCTGTGAAATGTCTGAATTTAAAAGAACACTACACAAACCTCACAAGTTATTCCAATGCATGCTTTCTAATATCACTAAAACTTTTCTTAGGCTCCCTGACATTTAAAAAATGCAGTTGGAAAACAAAACTCCATCATGCACATATACACTGACCTCCATCTTTTTCAACCTATTCTTATCAATTTTTTTCCTGAGCTGCTCAAAGAAATTCAGAAAAAGGTGCATCAAGGGCCCAACAAATGCTTGTTCAGCTTTAAGTGTATAATTGTTGGTAGCTGTGTATTACTCAGTTCTGTTACTGTGGTTGTATGCACCTGCACTCTCTCTGATTTTTGTGGCTACAGCTGACAGTTTATTTGCTGGTCACCCCACAGAGCTGATTCACTGTTTTTGTGGATATGGGACTGTGGCCATTTGTTACTTATTTTATTCACTGTGGTAAAGATAAAAATTGGATGCCGTGAAGTGTTATAAAATCATTATGTTGCTCTTCCAGCATTTATAAATAAGGCATTTAATATTTCAGATGGCTGTCATCCATCTATATAGGATCTCTCTATTTGAAACAAAACAATCAGCTTAAGTTGTAGAGATCAAGAAGCAAAATTCCATGCAGGGAATTACATCATACAGTAGATGAGCAGCTAAAACTTCTCTACAATGAACATTAAGCTAAGAGTTCAAAGCATTTAGATTAATTTCTTCTTACATTGAATTCCAATTATAAATGGTACTTCAGAATATTTTTAGAAAGCTTTCTAAAAATCACTGGGTTTGCACAACTCCAAGTTTATAGACATAAAATTACTGAAACTATTCATTAAAAAATTGTACTAAAGAAAAAGAGAACTTATGAGTTTGATTCCTCAAAGCACTGAGGTATACAGTTGACTTAACCGAAATGGGTGGAAATTTTATACTTATGTAAGAACTGAAGTATCTGAAGACAAAGACATGAACTGAATGTCAGTGTAGACATTCACACACTGTTTATGGAATAAGTCCAAGTTCTTTGATCAGCTGATATCTAACAGAGTAGTATATCTTGTAAGGAGGGCAGGATTTATAATTCTAAATCTATATCAATGTTTTCAAAGCTAGGGACATCAGACAGAAATTTTACTTTACATAAATTATTTCATTGGAAATATAATTTTACCACCTCAGAATCAAAGAATTTTTCCTCACCCACTTATTTTACTAGATCTCACTACAGGACTTTTTTGAGACAAAGTAAGAACTTGCGGAATGAATCATCATCTTCTGTTTCTATAATTTTCAGAGTGTCAGTGCCCTTAAAATACACATGCTGACAGAATAAACCCCATTGAATTGCCCATGTTGGATGTGACATTTTTTGAGATGCTCTTGTCATACTGCAGGAACTGTTAATGATATTTTGTTGAATGTTAATCTTTGCTATGTAAGCAATAAAATTTTTCATCTTTTCTTTTGAATACCAACTCAGTAAAAGGGATAGCAAAATTAATTTCAAGTATCTAGCCCAATGGAAAATTAAGAGTTCTGAGTGAGTTTAGTTACATTTGTGTTATATCACTACATCAATATTCTATTGGATTTTCTTTTAAATGACTGCTTTGAAATTGAGTTGTAGTTTATTGAGAGGTCCTCTTGTAAGATACAAGATAAACTTGTAAGTTAAAGCCTGAATTAATTCATATCTGAGAAAACTAGAGATCTTACTGTGAAAAAAAATAAATAAAACCAAACCCTGAGTTTTAAATTTGTTCCATTTCCTTTAGGGAAAACCACTTAAAAAGTTTAGTCAGTCTTTTGTTATTTACCTAATATATGTGTATAAGTGTTTGCATGTATTACCTTATTTTAGCTGACAGCTCCAGTTTTGTAATGTTTGCTTTAACACATACAGTGTTTTGCCAAATCTAAAGACATTTTTAAAATTTCTGATATACTCTGCAGATTGTATGAAAATGAAATTGGTTGGAGGATTGTTCTTGAAGATAACTGCTTCGAATTGCAAGCTAAAGTAGTAATTTAAAATGACGATTGCATATCACAATATTTCTGTATAGGAGTTGATATATTCTCAATCAATAAAGCAAAGATTAAAGACTTTTGCAGCATAAATCAAAATTCATTTCCGCTTTACAGTTCTTCAACACAATTCTCTACATTTTTAAAATTCTATGTATAAATTTTATATATTATTCTAACTCGTTATTCTTCAGGCAAATTAAATATGAGTTAACTGTGTGCCCTGACAGACAAAAGGGTCAACTGTGTCTTGAGGAGGTTGTGGCCCTGTGGAGAGAGGAGCTCACGCTGGAGCAGGTTCCCTGGGGGACTTGTGATCCTGCGCAGGACTCAAAAAGAAGCAGCCTGTTCCTGAAGGGCTGCACCTTGTGGAAGGGCCCCACTCTGGAAAATTTTGTGAAAAAATGTAACCTGTGGGAAGAACCCATGCTGAAGATCCTGGAGGACTGCCTCATGTGGATGGATCCCAAGCTGGAGGAGGGGAAGAGTGTGAGGAGGAAGGAGCAGCACAGACAATGTGTGATGGATCACAGAATATGCTGGTTTGGAAGGGACTCACAAGGTTCATTGAGTCCAACTCCCAGCCCTGCACAGTCCCATCCCAGAGAGTCACAAGATGATCAGTCCCCATTCCCTGTGCCCCAGTGCAGTCAGAGAGAAGAGGTAGAAACACTGGGGGTGAAATTGAGCCCAGGAAGAAGGGAGGGATGGGGACAGGTGTTTTAGGATTTCTTTTATTTCTCATTACCATACTCTGATTTGACTGGCAATAAATTCACATAGTTTTCCTAAATCAAGTCTCTTTTGACCATGACAATATTTTCTGAATGATTTCTCCCTGTTCTCATCTCGACCCATGAGCCTTTGACTGCATTTTCTCTCCCCTGGCCAATTGAAGAGGGGGTGAGATAGAGCAGCTTATTGGGCACCTGAAACCCATCCAAGACTAACCCTCTACAAATAGTTTTCAGACATTTTTATTTTTCTGTTTCTATTTCTAATCATATTTAACCATATGTATAATTACTTTCAATTCAGGGCACCTGCAGCCTCTTTAGAAATAAATGAAAGATACAAGTGTGCAACAGTTCTGAAAACCTTGTTAGCTTTTCTTATGCATTGAAATAGGCTGTCTTAGCTAACTTTAGGACAGCTTCATAGGATAAGACGGCTTTTTAAAGAGCAATCGCTGAATCTAATCTGTGAAGCCACAGCTGTGAGTTACATGGACAGCTTCTTAAATGAGGAACACTCAAGACACATTGCTTCCCAAGAAAATTATATTAAGAGCCAAATACAGTTGCTCTTTTTGGCAACGTATAAAAAACACAAAGTTAACTGGTATTTGGAAGAACTTTATAGCAAAATAGAACGCATAATAAGTACAGCCAGACATTTCAAATTCTGAATACAACAAAATATCTTAAATAAATAATAAGAAGAAATGAGCTTATGGTTATTAATCTTTTTTTCTTTTTCATTATTACATTTGCTTGCTACTTTTATTTTTTTGTTGTCAAAAGCTGATACTGAACTTACTTTCCCAACCTATTTACAATAACTGTATACGCAATGCTCCTCTAACCGTATTTTTTTTTTTTCTTTCTTTCGTAGATTTTCTGTACAAAGTGTAAATAAAACCAGAAAAAAACCAGATTCAGGGAAGATATTCCACTGTTATTGCAGAAAAGCTGACAAATATTTCAAATTTACATAGCAGACTCTGAAAACTGGAGAGAATAGGACTGTGCAGCATGGTCTCCCCCTTGATAGCCCATGTGGTGACTCATCCAGAGGATACAATTTAAACCAGGGGTAAATTAGCAAGCTATTCAAGCAGAATAGGTTTAAACAAAGCTCTTCCTGAATATGTCTTCCATAATAACAATAATACAGAAAAATATTTTCAATTAATTACTCAGTAATTATTGTACTGTTTAAATAAACAACAACTGCAAAAATTTGCTTATTTTCAGTAATGTATTTCATATAGTCAATGATCTTCACTAATTTCCCAGGTCATTATTTATTTCATTTTTATTTCAGCTAACTCCCGTGTATATCTATACATTTGACTTTTACCAAGAACAGGAAAAAAAGTGTTGCCTCAGGGTTTTATGAACCAGATTTTTTTATATGAGTAGCAATAACAATTTGTTATTAAATTATATTACCTGATCCATTTTGTCCATCTCAAGAGCTAAGGAAATACACACAAATCTAATATTAAAGCAAAGGAAATAGCAGTTAGCTTTAATATGTGCAGACTGTTGCACACATTCCATATGTACCAATTACATTTTTGCTGTTCCTATCTCTGCAATTCCCAGGGCTGTCTTCTAATGGTTTAATATGAAAACACCTTTATGACAAAATGTGTAGCCAATATACAACTGACCTTTAGCTGCAACGTAAATTTCTAGAGAACAGCTGAAAACATGATTTTGTAGCTAAGATAAAATCATCTTAAGGGACCTAGTGGAATCAAAGAGCTGGACTTGTGCTACTAAAGAAATCTGGGTAGTTGTGCTGGTGGCCAGTGACTTCCACAGCCAGTTCCTGGATCAATGCCACATGTTCTCATCCCAGCACAGTGTGTATATTCACTCAGGACTGAAATTCACCTTTATGACACCTTTTAACTTTACCCTAGGTTAATGACAGTGACAAAGGTGTAGGAGCTAGTCTGGAACAGCCCAGAAAATTAGAAAGTCTAAGCTTATGTCCTCCTCCTCTCTTTGCAGACACTGACATATTATTTATTTATTCTTTAACACTACATCAGGTATGGATGGCTACACAAGTTAATTCCAATGATGGCCTAAATTAACATACATGTCTGTGCTGTGAGGGACTGATTTTTGTCCTTCTTAATCCATCAGCAGCTCTTTATTATTCTTCTTTTAGAACATTAGTGATTGTTTTCACTTATATCACCTAAATCATCCTTCAGACAAAGTTCAAGCACTGACAGTAGAAATTAATTAATGGAACACATGCTGCCAAGAAAAGGATACTGTGCTCTCCAACAAAATAATCAACAAGCCTGCAGGCAGAGAACCAAATTATCCAATCCTCTTGGTTCCTGGGGAGTTACGTGTATGTTTATATCATGAAAATAAGAAATAAAAATTATTATTTAAGTGTTGAGCAATCAAAAGGCTACCCAAACTATCAAGTCAGCAAGAGACGAAAAAGAAAGCAGTCTGAACTTATTTTGCAAATACATACATATCTGATATTACTGCTCACAGAAGACAATTCAGAAACTATTGCCACATCACATATATCACTGCTAGATGTTTTAACAGGATTAGCTGAAAAAAGGTTTAGGTCTGCACGCTAACAACAGTGTGGCTTCTCATTTGCTTTAATGCACTAAGCATCTTCTTTCAAGCTGGATACATAAGCGATGGTGGATCCAGTGGCCTCAGTCAGGAGTGAGCTGTGTTACACCCCATGCACAGGAGAGTTTCAGCCCTGGAAGGTTCAGGAATGTAACCTCTCACTCCTGCAGAGGCCTCTGCAGGTGCCTGGGTGAAGGACTGATGCCTAGCATTGCTATAAATAGGGAAAAGTCAGGAAAGGACGACTGAAACATGGTTAGTTACACAGGCTAAATAATGTGTACATTACTGGTTTCAGGTTCATTTAAAAGGTTTAAGAAGAGAGTTTTGTCTTCTACTTTTTAAATTTTTATTGAGTAGTGACTCTGGCTTTACTTCTACAAGTGGTTTTATTTTATTTACTTAGCTTCTTTTTCTAAATCCTTGCTTCTTCTTCTCCCCCCCTAATTTACATAAATATGCATAAATTTCAGCTATTGTCTAAGATGATGGACATAGTAAAATACAGTGATGGCTGAAACTACAATGATTTTTCCTGCGTGAGTCAAGTTTCTTATTTAAAACTTGGTAATGTAAACGGCCTGTAATGGAGATACAGGCTTCCCTTATGTTTAGTAAAAAGATATTTCTCTTTAGAATAAAGAGAACTTTTAAATTCTAATTAATCTTTTAAGTTGACCGTATGTGTCATAAAATGTTATTTTAAAATAGTGTAATAGTGATGATCCTTGAGTAGGGAATAACCTGGAGATAGAAGTTGTAAGCACATTATTGTATTTCAGACAGCACCTAATTCTTTGCAACAACTGCCGTTTCCCTTCTTTCCAACACCATAAATTAGTTTTATAGCTCTTAGGTCTATGATGAAAAGGATTGAAAACATAATCTTTAACATAGATAGAAATCGAGAATTAGAATTAAAACCTCTTTCATGAGAAGAGACTCTTGCAAGTTCATAATTCAGTTTGCATGGTAGGAAACTAATATTATTTCAAACACTGAGGGACATAAATATATGTATTTCCTAGATTCAAAATAAAAATCACAGCTGGTTATGAGTGAATGAAATGAATGTGATAATTTTGTGTTGCTACCTACAGAAGCAATGACTAAGAGTATTCTCTTTTTCTAACTGTCAAGGTAAATACTCTCGAACATTAACAAAAGCACCCTTTTACACTCCTGATATCTGCCACCTTTATGGACTTGCTTGAAAGGATATGCTATCTGAAAGGTGCCACATGTGGCATTGACAGGCAGCAATTGAGAGTATGGCAGACAGCCAGTAAATCATTCAGTAGAGTTTTCTGTCCTTCCAGACGTATCTTACAGAATCCACAAGTTCAGCCTTCGCAGTATACTTCAGTGTCAGAGGTTATATTCTTTTTAAACTTTTATATGTGAAAGTGACAAAAAAGTTGCACATTCTCCTGCTAATTGATTTTTCTCTCCTTTCAGAGCTTAAGTGCACAAATCCCAGCATGTGCTAACAAGTCTCTCACAGTCCTTCCAAGTAGTCTGAGTGAAAAGAGTGGGTTTTTTCTTTTCCTTCTCCAAGGGTGGAAAAGTAAAAAAAAATATTAAAAGGTTTTTGGGTCATTCATACTATTAGCAATTTGTTAAAAATCTGTGAAAAAAAATCATACTTGAAATTAAATTTTTAGTTCTTGTCTGATTATAAACTGATATGAAAAACATGTAACTCTTTTCTATTTCTTGTACATTCATTTTTTCAGCTGTTCAAATGTTTCTGGCCATGAACCAACTCTTCTAAGAAAAACTGCTGCAAAGACTACATTAAATACCCTAATAGAGCCTCTGTGTGTGCTAAAATTGTAATGAATCACAATTAGTTGTACCTGTACTGCCAAAGAGTCAGTCTAGCCTAGAAATTTCTTCCATCAATGGATTTACATGAACATCCAAGAAGGACTAAGGAAAGGACAAGCACATGTGATACTTACTCTATGAATGTGTATACTATTACCGCATAAATTAATTTCGTTAAACACTGTTGCCACAAGTTAACACTGATCATGACTTCACATGCTGTGGTAAAATTTGTTTTCAAAAAATGCAGATCTCTAGTGCTCTGAAATTACAATTGCCTGTGGGATGGCTCAAATTTACTAGATACATCCCCCAGTTTTAGAGGATTTGAATCTTTATCACACAATTTTATATTTAGATCTCAGGAATGCAAATCTAATACTAAAAAAAAAAGTAATGCATCTGAAACAGAAACAATTAATTTAAATATGGTGTATAAGCTGTTGAAAAATTTGTGCTGTGGCTCTGTAAGAGTCTGGGAAGACTGTCTTGAGACATTTTGGGGTGAGAGTTTGAGGAAAGGGGAGGGGCAGGTCAGGCAATACCCTGCTCCACATCTCCCACCACTAAAGCCTGTACTCAACCATTCAGTGGCTGTCAATCCCTGTCACATCAAAGGCAATGCTCTGTACCTGCCTCTGGAGCCCCTATCCCAGCTCCTGAGTAGCTAAATGACTGGAATTCCTACCTGGGGGAAGTACTCAGGAAGGCCAAGGGGTATTGAAGGCCAAACATACAGTGAGCCCATGTCTTGACCCTACCTCCTCTTGGGATTTCTATCAGCTTGAAGGCTTCTACAGTAGGAGTGGTAGCTATATGTGCTCTTTTTCTAGATCTTTTCTGTCTGTCTCTCTTTCTTCTAATTCTCTCTTTCTGGAAATTTTGTGTAAATTAAAATCAGACTGGCTTAGATTTTGTGATGTTGAATGAGCCAAATTAAAGCTTTGGGAAGGGTTTTATATTGACTGAATGTTACTTAATACCTTTTGACAAAGTTTTTTTTACTTTATAAAGTTGCCAGTAAAGGTCTTCTTGTTGTTTTGACCTCTTGAGAATATCTTGTCAGTTTTTCTCCTGTGTGTCTAACTCAGAGTACACAAACAACTTTTAAGTCTTGTTGAGCGAGATTTTGGGGGCCTTGCAGGCTCTTACAGATCTTCTGTGTATTCTATAACTGCTTAAATAATTCTGATCTGGCCATAAAACACAGAGTAACATGGTATGTGTTCTTTCTTCATTTTATACAAAATAGTAATTTATAATGAGCTTTTATATTGCACGGTTGTTTCCAATGGATGTTCTGAACTCAAAAGGGATTTGCTTTTCTTTCCCTTGTCTCAGGTATATTTACATTTGGTAAATATTTCTCTTAACACAAACTCAAAATTGTCACAGTGATTTACTAATCCTCTTGCTTTCTTTGCTACCTCGGGCACACGAAGCATATTTTCCACCCGGTCAGAGCCAAGGGTATGTGGAGATCCTAAGGCAACTTACTCAAGGATCCTGCACAGGGCCAGCCAGCACACACAGGGAACGCACACACCCCACGAGTCCCAGCCCCTAAACTAGTTTTTAACCTGGTGGAATTTATTTTACCTTCACTGTAAGAAAGACATCAGCCATAGGATGATGGGAAGTGTTGTGGGTGTGCTCCTGCCTGAGAGCCACAGCCTGGGCTGTGTTAGAGGAATTGAGGCTTTGGGAAGGCTGATCTGGAACAGAGACTGGACAGAGCTAAAGTAGGTATTTATTGAAGGGCCTTTAAGGGTACCTCTTGGGCAGCACAGGAGCCTGGCCAGGGCTACATCCAAGGTGGACTCAAAATGGTAACAAAATGGATGACCAGTCACAACGTCTTACATTTTTAAAGGTTTTAGTCCATTTGCATATTGGGATTTAATTGTCCAATTACAGCTTCAGGCTGTGAAGTCCCATCCTTCTTTTTTTCTCTCTTCATGCTTTGTTTATGCTTTTGAGCCTGAAACTTGTATTCATTGTCCTTGGTCTTCAGCAGGAAAAGGATTTGTTTTGTCCACCTACTCTGTGAAGAGTGTTTACCAGCACTTAATATGAGGCTCAGAACTACACCCCTAGGCAGCACAGAACCTGAAAAACATCAACAATAAAACTTAAGGAATCAGAATCATGGCTCAGAGCCCCTGACAGTGAGGAGTGCAGGGACCCTGACAGTTGAGATCCCTTTTTCTCCTGAAAAAATTGGTTTAGTTAAAGGCCAGAGTTGATAATGCATTTGTTTTCAGAGATGGCTATGCAGTTTTAACAGCTCCTGAATGCATGTACATGAAGTGGACCACTCCCATGAATTTTTATATATAAACACTACAGGTGAAGGACTGAAAGTCCTTGTAAAATTAAAGAAATTAATTGTCTTAATAACCTTGCCAGTTTCAGTGTAGATCAAACTAAGCCAAATTTTAATACAACTTCCACGTCTTGTGAGGAGACAAAGTCTTATGTGTTGGGCGCTTTATACTCTGTGGAAGCTAAAACATTTTCAGGGAAGATGAAAATCAAACAGCATGACAGCTTTTACCACTGGTAACAGGCCTTCAAGAAAAAAAAAAAGAGATAAGAGAATTACAACTGCAGAAAAAAGCCCCCAGTCAGACCCATTATCACCTAAGTTATATTCAAGTACTACCACTTGAAATAGTATGGACTTTTTAGCAGTCCCATTCTCTCCCTGGTTTAATCATTGGTGTGTTGCAGTATGGCAGCAGGTTTCAACAGCTTTTACCTGTAACTGTGACCTGGGAAATCTGGACGTATTGAATTAGTAATTAAGTGCCAAGCATGTTGCCTGGAAGCAGCTAAAAAGTCCTCGTGAGCATTTTCCAGAGATGAAATTGTCTCCAGCAATTTCTTCTTCTGAGACTTCAGACATAAAATGTTAAACCAAACGTTCACAACAAAATAAATATCTCTCTCTCTGACACAAATAGTGGAAATAGTCCCAAGGTGATATGCAACAACCCCCAGTAACAGTAAAGAGAGTTACAGCTTCCTTTTTTTAGTTTTATCTTCAACTGTGATTTAATTCTGTTTTGTCATTTTCAGCACTCTTCAGTGCTGGGATTCTGAGGCTAATGGATTTAGATAAAATGTGGGCTGAATGAAGAAAAGATTTTTAATGGTGTATTTTTAGAAGAACTAAGCTGTAGAAAAGGGAGAATTCTGCTAGGGACAGGGAATGACTTCTCCAGGGTTTCCCAGAAAGCCACTGGCAAGGACAAGAAGTAGGATCTTGCTTTCCTGGGGCTGTGCCTTCTGTTCGTTATGGCAGCCTCTACAGCTGATTTTTATAAGCAACAGCCACAAAAAGCAGTCACAAAAATGCCTTCATCCTAAACCAAGAAGCAAGATGTATTCAAATGCTTCCAGCAATTGTCAAGCTGTTGATTCAGTCATCCCTCAAAACATGAAGCATGAAGAACAACAGCTCTTTTCATTCCTGAAGTGCATATCTGCACAGCACAGGCATTAGGCAGAGAAGGAGATGCCTAATTAGGAGGGCTTTTCCTGGCTTTAATACAGCTTAAGAACAGCTGCTTTAAGTTGCATTATTGGCCTATGGATGCCACTAAAGATGATTTGTCTCCTTCAAAATGGATCTGTTCTGTGGCCTTTAGCAAATCAATAAATCACCTTAAATTGAATGGAAATACTCTGATTTGGTGTCTTGTGTAGGGTGTGCCAGCAAGTTATCGGCTGCCTGCTGCTAACTCCAAATCCAAAAGGAGTCGTCACCATTTCAAATGACATATTGCACTATTTGTAGCATTTTCTAAAAGGCTTCTTAGCCAGGTGCAACTTTGATCCCATGGGGAAAGGAGCCACAGCTGCAAATGGATGGAAATAGAGAATTTTGTAGTGCTAGTGAGAGATGATCGCCAGATGGGAAATTTAGCAGGAAATTTCAGTGCCATTATGAATATCATCCTCTGCATTTCCAAGTGAAAACGAATGCTTGAATGCTGAAAATTATGACATATTAAATCATTGTTGTGAATTGCAGTTAGCTGGCTCAGACATACCTGAGGTTCTGGAACTACAGATGGCAAATTTAACCAAGCACTGTGATGTGCTTTTGCTGCAGATATTAGGAAAGCAGGAAAAAGTGCACACAGTGCCTGACAATGGCTTCCAACAGTATTGAGAAACCCAAATAAAGGCAAAGGGGCAATTGTTGCACAGAAGTTTGTAGATAAACTGTGTTCAGAAGAGCACAATATACTGATTCTTCTGTGACCTGTTTAATAAAAAGAAATGTATCTAGTGAATACTGAAGGTCTTATCCTTATAGTAAAAGGGTTCCACACAAAGATAGAGATGTTGTATTAGATTAGTTAGATAACTGAGGGTTTTTTGGATCACTATTGCGTATGTAAGACATACTGTCCTATGAACAAGTCGGGAAAGGAGAGGTAGGGGTGGATAAATCTCTTGGATATTAACTGTATTTACAGTGGGAATAATTTGGGTTTTGAGGAATGATGAATAATTTTTCACAAAATGACAGTTTTCTAAAACTTATTGATGAGAGCAGGTGAATTTGATCATCACAAAAAATTACATCTAATATGTATTGATAGATGATAAAATCTCTCATGCTTCACTGCCAAATAATTGAGATAAAAGGAAATGTAATAGGACTAAAAAGAATAACTATCTGTTTCCACGTACTTTTTAATCTATTCTCAAATATCTGGAACTTCATTTTATTCTAAGAGCAAAGAATCCAGCAATTTTTTGAACACTGAATATTCTTGAGGACTTTATTAATATCAAATTACATTAGAAGTCTTGCCAAGTTTTATAGTCAACTTTGCAAATAAATTACTCAGGAGTTAATGTATCAGTTAAGAGATAACCCCAGTCTAGTTTCTCTAGACTGTTTTACTTAACAGCCTCTCCATTTCTGTAATGTGCCCCATCTCACTTTTAACTGTCTTTAGGTAAGACATTCTCCAACCACTTTTTCACATGGCTCATTGCATTGCCTACATATCCTAATATTTCACTTCCTCCATGGCATGTAAATTCCCTTTGAGAAGTGATAAAGTTATGCGGGTTCATTTAGGAAAAAAAAAAAAAACAAAATGCTTTTGTAAAAATTCCCCCTTCTCCAAAATAATTTTATTTGCATTTTATTATATGTATAAATATATAGAAGAGTAAAAAGAGGGCACAAGCAGGCAAAAAGGAAAAGATAACCCATTTCTTTGATGAATGAGTAAAAGACAAGTTGTACTTTTCATTGAGACGTACCAGTGGCACATAAAGCAAATTAATGTAGTTACAGTCTTTTATTTTGTCAAAAGGCAAGACAGGTAATGACATTATACAGTGTTTTGAACATCATCTAGTTTTGGGAACTAAGGAATATAGAAGATAAACTAGAAAAGAGCTAGGTCAAATGTGAGAAGCTGAAGCGACTCTTCAGTCATTCAGGTGCTCAGACCTTTTGGATCCAAACATTTGCAAATGGAGGAATCAGACAAGTCATGCTCCATATCCAAGCATGGTCAAGGCAGCTGTCAGAAAAAACAAACAGGCAAAGCAGAAAAAAGGAGTGGTCTTTAATTATTTTTACAGCATTCTGAGAAATTACAATGGCACCTAACTTACTTTCCTGGCTATAGAACTTTTATTGCTGCACAACAAAGACCATATTCAGGTACCATAAAACTGGGTACAATACTTGAAGGATGTGCTCTAACCCTAATGGTAATTGTTTATTCAATATCTATGTCCTAGCCAAAGACTGCAGAAGGTTACTCTGTCCTCTAAAATTGCTTAATTTGCCTATTACAGGTACCTAAAAGAATAGTCTGCAGTCTCTAGCGAACATAAATAGGGATCAGCACTTCAGCTTCCAAACCTTAAAGTCATGGACCTTTATTACCACTATTAGTCTTATTTATTATCTGATCAATTTTTTTTAATACCAAGACTGAATGGGACAGTATCACTTCACAATGGCCTTTTCTCAGAAAATACACTTCTAAAAAAGGTTAGGTGAACTGAATCACAAATAATTTGGATTTCTTCACTATACAACTTAGATGAAAAATAATTATAAATGGCAACAGTAGATTGTTAGGAAATGGTTTCATTCTGGACTCATTTCAAGTGCATGGTAAAACAGCAAAAATTGATAAATCATAAATCTTTTTGTCTCTGTTTTGTTCTATCCTAGTGTTAATACTATTTTTTTTCACAGAAATCTGAAACCTGAGGGCTGTTGTGTCCATTTCATCCAGTAGGCTGTAGAATTTCCTTAACCAATTTCTGCACCAGACCTGTAATTCCTGCCTGAGTAAGAGTGGGTGCCATTCAGCAGACCCTTAACACTGGTTTAAACATTTCAAATGGTGGAATATCACTCACAGTTGTGGTTAATTACTCCTACTGCTAGTAATTCACACTTATTTCTCATTTGAAATTGTCTAGAGTGATTTCCTGTATTTTGTTGTTATTTTCCCTGTTAACGTTTCCAATCTTTTATCCTAAATTTATAAGTTGTCATAGATGATGAGAAAGCAAATCTTAAACACTTGTTGGATAAAATATATTGATTTTGAGTGAGGTCAATTTTATAGGTAATCAACTTCTACTTCTTGGGACTTTTTGCTGCAGTATTGTATTCTAGAAAAGAGACACATTTTTAATAACATTATAGTTGTTGCAAATAAATCCCGAGATATGGATGGATTTTTTTCAAAATTTGATCATAACTATCTCAAAAAATTACTTATTTTACTTCTGTATACTCAATTCTATTAAAAAGAATAAATATTACTCACTTGTTTTTTCTTGGTATCTACCACACTAATATTTCAAGATATTTCAAGTGTAAACAAGAATCTCATACATTTCTTTTGTAATGCTGAAAATTCCACTAAGAGTTTCTTTATTTTAGAACTGCCTTAAGCAGTATCAAAGACAATACTTTTTAAATAAACACGGTCTACTTAGCAACATCAAAAGATAGATATATATCTACTACAAAAAAATTTAACTCGATGAAATTCTGTAAAACTGCACTGATTTACTCCAGCTAATGTATGTCCAATTGTGTTTGATCTCAGGGACAAAGTAGATACGTTTAAACTCACTTTTTTCACAGTTTTTGGATTTTTCTGCATTTAATGAAGAGGAGATTTTTTAACATTTTAAAAAGAATTTTAGTTTGACATAAGAGCTTATTTGTTTTATAGATCTCAAAACTACTAATTACCTTTCCTATCTGCAGTTTTGAGATTAAAATCACTATCTAGATTACGGATAATTAAGTGCATAAGATTTGATAATATATATATGGAATCCATCTTAAAAAGGCAACAAATGAAATATAACCAAAAGCAACCCTGAAAAATCTTAACAAATTAAATCTGGAGAAACATTGTATGTAGCATGTATTAAAAAAAAAAAAATGCACTTGTAAACATACTATTATGAAATTTCAAATTACAAAGTACAGTTGTGTTCCAAAATTACAAAGAACCAATTCTTGTCTTTGGTTAGCTGATGACGTGAGAAGATCCTTCTCTTTTTCATGTCCTTCTAAAGGCTTTTCTTAGTGCAAATAAACTCGTAAGAAGTATTCTAATGTTTTATATAGGGTATGCATGTGTACACATAGCATACATAAACGTATTTTATGTACATATACATATATACATAATCTTTTTAACGGAAGAGAAAATGTTGAACTAAACTTCTTGNAGAAGAGAAAATGTTGAACTAGACTTCTTGATGTGGGGTAAATTTTTGAAGGAGAGTATTGTGCAAAGGAGAAAAAAATCTCATCACTTTTATGGTGCAGCCTCTTCAGTTTCATCCTGAAAGTTTGTGCCTTGAAATTCGATAGGACATGGAAATGTTAATGCATTTTAAGTTTCAATTATTTATTTAAAAATTTTGGTTGTTTCTCCATAAATATTACAAAACAATTTCCCTTTTACTCTTTCACCAAGTATTCCTGATCACAATTT
>VXBB01022886.1:450222-467076 GCA_013399915.1 Illadopsis cleaveri
TTTTGTTTTTTTTTTTTTTTTTTTCCTTTAGGTTTGGACTGTGAAAAGTGCTAGTTCATGCATTTCTGCATGCCTGAAAAAGAAAAGCAAACTTCATCTGGGTCAATATAAATTTTATGAACAGTGGAGAATGACCTGGAAGGTAAGAGCGACTGTTAACATGCATTACCTCCGATAATTTACTGCCACCTCCTCATCTTTCAGCTCTGTGGAACAATGGTGTCTCCTAGTGGACAAGTAGCTGCAAACGGCAGGCAACAACTCAACAAAATATTCAACTCCATTTCAGTTGGTATTTGCAAAGGTATTATCCTGATAAAGCTAACATTTGTGTAAATTGTTTCTGTTGGAAATGGTTTTATTGAAAATTCATTCCAATACTTCATACACCTGGATTTACATACTTTGGAAATAAATAGGTTCTTTTCGAAAAAAATCATTAATAACAGCAAATTTTGTGCCCGTGATCTTACTTTTTTTGATTATGATTTAAATTATCTTCCCTTCCCTGGCCAATGATGTATTGACTGAATTAATACAAAACAAAATTTAAAAAACAAAACCAAAAACAAACAAAAAACCCCTACAAAACAAAAAACCAAACCACAACAACCAACTAACCAAACAAACAAACAAACCCAAAAAACAAACAAACAAAAAAAAAAAAACACAAAAAGAGAAGAAGAAGTTTAGTAGTGCTGAATCTTTAAACATTTTTATGTACCTTGCTTGCAGTTAACGGGAAATCTCAGCCCCTGGTGCAAAACAGTGCTTTATAAATCATTGTAATTCCTTCCATTGTATTTCCTCTTCTACACACAAAGAGGGAAAAGAGTAAATGTCTCCCTATCTTTAAATTCAATTTGAGACATTTTGCTTGATGAAATGTATATTTGCATAAACATTTCTCACTGGGGTTGACATCTAAATTTGCACTGTGGAATTTGGCAGCTAAGCTTATAATCTTAAATTCTACTCATTGATCTAGAGCTCCTGTGTACTAAGTAATTTCCTATTCATATTTAGCTTAAATTTTAAACAAAATAAGGTCCTAAGCTTTGTATACAAACATACATTTTGTATGAAAATACTGAGGACCAGCTCTGTTACTTGTCAATATGTCTGAAAAACAGAGCTGAATTAATTTAGACATTTCTTTCATAGCAAGGTTACAGGGTGAAATGTGGTTTTATTTAGGAACAAATTATTTTGTTATGTTAGAAGCATATAATAAAATATTCGAATGCATATATAAAAGTTGAGTAAAATATTAAGCTGGTGAGACTCTGATCTCTGTGAAAAATCTCATATCAAACAGGTAGAAAAATAGTTGCTCCTTCAGAAATACAGATAAACACATCAATTGCCATCAACATTGATTGACATCAATAGCTAGGAAAGAAGTATTTAGAGGTCTGAACTAATTTTCCAGGAGTCTCAAAATTAATGTTCCCTTCTCTTTTTTCCTTTTTTGTTTTTTTTTAGTGACTAAATACACCTAATAAAGTTGTGAGACCCAGTTCTCCCACTGCAAGCAGATAGAGACATGCTTACACAGAAACCTTAAAGTGGACAGAGAATGACATGAAACCACGTATTACTCAGCTTAAATCAGGTTTTTCAAGTTGACGTACTAGAAAGTATTGCCAAGGAACAGGGCTAAAATACACTTCAGACTTGCTGGATATAATGAAAGGTGGCAGTTGTATTTGTTCTAGGAAATGTTAAGAGCTTGAAGACTTTTACTCTCAACAGGAAAAATTACATGTTTTTAATTAAACTTAAATGGAATTGATACGTGGACATTCAAAGCCATCTGAGCACTTAAAATTTTTACGTTTTTCCTCACTGAAGCTACCGTTCCTACTACATCTAGGTTCACCCTGAGTGCCCATATATGACATTGTAGAAAGTCATAAAAGGTTGATGAACATACTGAGCTATCATGAAGATTTGCATAGGCTACATATTATATGGATGGCATATTATCTTAGTTTTATTTAAATTTCAGACTCTGTAGTTTTTCAGTAGTTTGAAATATTTCTGTACTAAAACTCTGGTACATTTTGCACAGGAGGTCCACACAGAGAATTCAGATGCTGTAAAGCATAAATTTGGAGATGCTCGGGGCATGAGGTTTACTATTAGTTCCATTTCTACCAGGGTTGTGATTATAGAAACACTTTGTTCTTATTATTAAAGGCCTTGTATGATGTTTTACATCTTTCAAAAGTGAGGTGCTTTCCAATGAAGGAGGTATCAATATCTTCAGATTTCAGTTCTAACAAATTCTTCTCTACTATGTAAGCCTTCTAATGTCTTTGACTACACAGCATCTGTAAATCTGCTTTAATCCTTGCTTGTATGAGAGGTTATTCTCATGGATGGAATAAAGATCCTGTAAGGTGAAAAGATGCAGAATAACTGTGTCCAAGTTAACCTGTTGATAGCGCAGACATTACTCAGTGTCTCCAATGCAATTTTTACAAACAGAATGAGTTGGTGTAGTAAGAGCCATTTAGCTCCAACAACAGAATTAAGTGGAATTGTCGAGTCATTCTTATCTCTGTGTTTCAGTCATGAAAGGAATCTCAGATGTGGCTCTTGCTTTTCTATTTCTTCTCAGCAGAAGTTTTTACCATGAAGGGAATACTGAGAACAGTTGGCTGGGTTTTCTTAACTACATCACTGCCCTTAGAATTATTCAAGACATTCAAAAAAACATTACTAGTTTACAGACAGTATAAGGTAGATTGTCAGAAAATTTGCAACAGAACACAGCTTTCACTTGCACATGACTGACCTATTTCTAATTTCACTGTTAAAAAAGCACTTGATAGTACTGAACAAAAGGTGCTGCACATATAGATATTCATTGTCATCACATTTTTTGCAAGTTTTAGTTATAAACACGCAGTTTGTCAATAAAACTCACAACATTCAAGAGTCTGTATTTTGGGCATTTAAGTTACCGAAGAGAACTATTGCCTATAAGTTAAGATTGCCTTGTTTAAAATCTTACTGACTTGCAAAAATATCCAAACCCAACAAAACTCAGGTGGATGGATTTACCAGATGTTTACTTATAAGCTTGTACATAAAAACTGAGCTGTTTACCTCAATTTGGGAAAGCTAACAAAGGTTTCTTATTGATTACCTTCTATCTTTAGCTGCATGCAGGACAATTGAGCAAAACAAGTGACACTTCCACTTAAATTTATCTGCAATGCAGAGTGTTGAGTGAGAGTAAATACAAATCAACAAACAATAGATATCTGTAGTTCCCAAAAGAGAATTGAACAAGGGAGAAAAAGGAAGATGTTTGAAATTATTATGATTAATTTTCTTAGGAGATACAAAAAGAAAAAAAAAAAAAGAATTTTATCACTATTTCTAGCATTTGGCCAGAAAAAATTCTGAATCAAAGTCCTACAAACAAATGCACCCACAGAACAAATGTTATTATAGAATGAATTATAGTAATTGCTAAGATCGTGAACAGCTGTCATTTTAAGCATTTCATTTTCTCTTCAGTATATATGAAGTCCATCTTTCTAGCTCAGAAAAAAAGACAATGGTAAGTTATTTGTAGAAGACCTTAGAGAAAACACAGTGACAATTTGTTATTTGATTCTTTTTTGCTGTGACATTGTGAACCTGAACTGTGCTATCTATTACAGCTAATGTACAGGCCAGATTTTCAATAAAAAGTGCAGCACTTTAGATGGTCTCTGTTTCTGAGACACCGATGTAAGTGGCCAGTTTTCTTTGAAAAATATCTCACCATGAGCATTTTACTGAGAGGCTGCAGCATGTTCACACCTGACATAAGCTGTTCTTTTGAAATAACTAGACTTATTGAATTCACCAATTTGATTCTTTTACCATAGGTCTGGATCTTAGAGATGCAAGCCATCTTGTATCTGGTCAGACTGGAAAGGGGTAGAGTATGTGTGTGGTTCTACCAGATAAGATACCTGATATGAGAAACAGAGAAAATATAATGGTATCCAGGTTTATCTATTACAGCCCCTGCTCAGGTCAAGGGAAAATGAGAAGAGAAAACTGTTTCAACCCTGGGTTAGGGTACAACCCCCTCTGTAGCTTGCCCTGCACTGATCCACCACTGATCTATATTAACAGACCCGCTGTGGTTATAGTGGATATGTGTGAGTCGATTTCATCTGAAAGACTGATACGAAACTTTCTTAAGAAAAGGTGATTTGCAATTTTCCAACGGGTTTAATTGAATCCAAAATTCAATTTGTTCATGCTATCTGCAACCTTTAAACAATCAATGGCTATACAATTTCAGCAATGACTCTTTAAAATTAGAATTATTGAAAAGGCTTACAAGTAGTGATAAACAGAGTGAGGTGGTATCGATTGGCCAGTGGAAAACATTGATTTGAACTGTAAACAGGTCTTATGCTAGAAGAATTGCATTACAGCATGTCTTTTCACCACTCTTATTCTGAGTCATCAGTAAACATATTCATGCCATTTATTTGGCATGGCATTGGTTATGGTTTTCATATGCCCTTAATTACTTGAGGAGATTTATGGTTGAGGAAACAGGGAAGTCTGAAAAACATCATGTGAAATGGTTTGAAAGCACAAGTTTCACAGTCTTTTCTTATTTAATAGGTTGTGAAGGTTTATGATTTACCGAACAAATATGCTTACCATATAAATGTATTTATACTGTGCTTGCAAATTAGTTTTCTTAGTAAAAAAGAAAAGTTGTGCACATTCTTTTTCATCTAGATATGTTCCATCCTTACTTTAGCCAAAAAAATAATTTTTGTACTGACATTTGTGAAACATATAAGGTATGTATGCCTATTCACATGCTTTGTGTGTATACTATTTCAGAAGAATAAACTTGAAAATTACTAGAAATCTTCAAATTTCCATCAGGAAAAAATGAATAATATTTTATTTAAGCTACAAATAAATATATTGTTAATATATAACATGACGCATCAACATGAATAAATAAGGGATCAGAACTAGAATAATAATAGGCACCATTTAAACTCAAAATATGGTAGTCTGCTCATCAATGGGCTTTTAATCCAAATGTGAAGACACAGAATGACTAATCTGGCAGCAGAAAATGGGTTAATATATTCTAACTTTAATTGTTTGGTAAACAACTAAATAGGGAAAACCAGGGTAAGCTACAGCAAGATTACACATAAAGAGTTAAAACCATGTAGAGAATAAAAATAGAATTAAAAGAGATAAAAGATGAACAAACAGCATGTCTGCACAGGTTAGAGAAAATTCAGTGAAATCTGAGTTCTGTGAAAAGAAGTTCAAAAGTTCCTGGCAGACTTAGGATTTTACCCTTTATATCTGCCACAGGAGCCTTGGCTTTGGCTGTTGTTGTTCATCTCTCCTTTCATCAGCAGGGATCCATGTTGCTAATTCTATACTTGTACTGTGTGTACTCTTATCTATGTCAGTGGAAATGTCAAGCATGAAATGTGTTTAGTTTATGAAACAGATTTGTACCAAGAGGAAAATTTTGCCTCAGTTTTGTCTTCAGGCTTAACTCAGATCTGACCTCAGAAAATCATACACAAATCTGAGCACTTGGAACAAAGTTTGAGTCACATCTTTTAAGGAGCTGATCACCACCTCTTACTGACTGTATATCCACCAGTTCTGGTGAATACAGTGTGATGACACCCACTGGACGCATTTCTGAGAGGTAGTTTAAGCCCTCACAGTCTGTCACTATGTGTCATTTTTGTACATATAGGCTCTAAAACAGTTAAAAGGGATCATAGTTCTATTTTTTACTGGCCTCAGTAGGAGCTGAAAACTGCAAAATCCAGAAATGGGATGTAAATATCTAAATGACAGCTGGTGGTTATGAGAAACGAGGTTACTTATTCAACTTACATAAAATCTAATGATGAAAAATCTGTTTAAATATAAGACCAAAGTTTAGGAAAACTGTATTTATAACCCCTGGCAGCTCTATATTTTTCTTTCTTTATACATCCATTTTTAAAAGTTCCCAGCGTTTTTTCCTTTTATTCCCACTTTACTGTTGCTGTACACCACTGTAATGCAGCTTAACTTCATAATTTATCTGCAATTTTCCACGTGTCCACTGTAAGAAATTCTCTTCTCTTACATTTGAAAAACAGAATGATTTTTCTTTTATAAGTTTTCTTTACGTGTGTTTATGGAAAGGGTAGTGAAGAATTTGTCTTTTGCTGAAGTCATTAAGGAACATAACAGATACCAAGTTTTAAAGCTTGTACTCACCAAAACATGATATGGAAGGCACTGACATGTCAAAAGAAAATATTTTTAATTTGGTATGCAGACATGACTTGCCTCATAAGGCTTCAAAGCTTCATGTCACTTTCATACAAAACTATTTCAAGTGAGACCTAAAAACACATGAGTGTAAGCTTTGTTGATTTTCTGCTTCTATTGCCCATTCACACACATTCCACACAAACATACAAGAGGGTGAGGACAGCGGGCAGTCTGAAGGTCGTGATTATTATTTTTTTTTTACAGGTATGTTTCTGTACTTCTAATTTGAGACCATCGTTACACAAAAGAAGGGTACACTCCTTCAAAATCCAAGACGTGAAAGTAATGCATGCTGAACAATAACACTGTCTGCTCTGGTGGATACTTAGAATAGTTGGACAAACTGGTGAGATATAAGCTTCCTTTCTTTTATAAACACAAAGAACTCATTCTAGAAACACCAGGAACCACAAAAACTTGAGGACAGAAACTAAAAAGTACCAGGTACCTCAAAAAAGAGACAAGATGTATCTTGGATGAGTGATTGTGATTCAGAAGCTGCAAAAAAAAAACAAAAACCCTCCCTGAGAGCAGCTGAAAGGCATGGACCTGGCTGGCCTGCAGGCAGCTGCTGGGCTATGGCACATGGTGCATGCTGGCCACTCAATATTTACTGCCAAAATATATCTGAGTCTCAAAATTTGCCTGAATAATGTAAAAAATAATTATTCATCTGAACACTTACTTTGTAAATGCTTTTATTAATATTCAGAACACATACTTTAATGCTGTCCTGCTTGAAAAGCTCAAGTCATTCAGTCAAGGTGTAGAAGCTACACTTGATGGTCTGGGTAATCAATAACATAGGACTCTTAAACCAAAACAGACTTACAGCTCAAATTGAAATCAAATTTTAATCCTGTACATATTATGCACAGAGAAGTTTGAATTTCAGAGACAAAATCTACCGTTGCCCTTTTTATGTTTGTTGAAATGCTACCCGACTTAAGGGTTTGATATATTTTATGACTGAAGTTTTGAAGTTTTGTCATGGGAACCGTGCTGTTTCTTTTTGTTGTTGGTGGTGGTGGTGGTGGTGGTTTTTTGGGTTTTTTTGTTTTGTTTTTGGTTTGGTTTGGTTTGGTTTGGTTTTAGGCCAGAATCTAGTCTTTATTTAAATCAAAAAGTTGATATTTATTTCATGTGGATACCTACATGTCTAGAGATTTCATCTGCATTAGTAGTTTTCTTTCTCTTAAGCAATACAGATGAAAACAGCAAGAGATACATTCTTCTATTGCCAGAACATCCAAATGCCAACTGCATATGAACAGATGCAGTGCTCTATTCTGCAAATTATTCAAAATAAATGGCTCTGGAAGGTGTAATGTGACCCTTTATAGCAATGGTATATTAAGTGTGAAATGGAAAGATGTAATCAAGAAAACCATAAAAAATTGATTACTGCTTATGCAATTCAGATCATAAAGCCAAGGTACTAACTCAGACTGTAGATACTGTCACGTTACTGAATGCAGACAAATTTACCTGCTGTCCAAATGCAAAAAACACTAGCTTAAATATAGTCAGGAGGGCAGATGAACAGTTTCTCTATGATTTTTAATGCATTGAGATGTATGGAAAGCATCAAGTAAATTGAAATTAATGCCATTTAGTAACATAGGAAATCAATTTATTTGAATTTGTGGTCATTAAATAAATCCTTTAGAGATTTGCAAAGCATGTTATAGAATGCCAGGTTTTATTAAATTTACTTCAATAAATTTTCCTTAGGTTCAGGAAGTACTTACAATAGAGCAAACCACAATATGAAGGATGTTGCCTTCTTCATCCCTCTCTCTACATCTAAATTACACAGTGGGGTGAGACAAACTCCTGAATTACACTAGAGATTGTTACACATAGCCTCCATTCCAGGGCATTGGTCCCATAACTAGGAGTAGGCTGTGGGAGTAATTCAGCTCTGAAGCTTTGTCTGTGTGGATTAAAGTGTTCATACAGGTCCACGTGAACTCGTGTGGGTGTAAGGGTCACATGGCACAAAATGTTCTTGTCTGCAGTGTGAATTCAGAGTGGTCAAGGACAAGACTGAATGGATTATTTTCAGCCCAAGTGAGGTCTAAGCCATATCTGGGTTCAGACTGAAACACCCGAGGCTTTATGTTAATTGTTTGAAACTGTGACTGTATTTGGAAAGAATTAATCTCCCTTCAGCCCTAACAAATGTCTTTATTACTGGGGAGTGCTTTCTATTTTTGTAAAGATCACAGATTTAAACAGGAACAACAAAATTCAAGCTGCTCTATCACTCTGAAGAAATATATAACCACCACTCTGAAGAAATATGTGACAATGCTAAAGTAGTGCCCCAGTAGTTGAGAAGTCTTTCATCTTCTTGGTTGATCTTCCTAGACACTTTTGTGTTGTTGCCAATGCCCTTAGGACACTAACAGGTCATAATAACCCAGCCCAGCTTCACTTGGGACCACCACCCACACCCTCTACCAGTGAGCCCAGGAACCCTCAGAGCAGCCCTGGGCCTCCAGCTGTTCCCTGGGCTGAACTGCAGGTGTGCCTGTCTCCCATCTGGTCTATGACTCTAGTTCTTGGCATGGCCTTGGATCTATACTGTTAGCAGCCTGACTCCAGCCCTGTTTTCTGGCTGGATCTCACAGACTTGTGTAGTCCTGCCTCTTGGCCCCATCTGATCTTGCTCCTAACTGGCCCTCCTAGATTGAACCCAGCTCTGTTTTTTTGCTTACTGTGCTCTTGATGCCCTCTAGTACTTGTACCTAACTGCCTTACATGATTAGGGACATCACACATTGGTGAGGGGTGATGTCTTTGTCTGGTCACCTTTATCTCCTGTCTCACCCTCCATCTGGGACAGTCCAACCCTTTCTGCTCTCTGGATACTGTAGGAAATGGGGACACAGCTACTCTGTTTTTGTCAGGAGTGACTGAGGTATGTGGTGTGCACCAGAAAGGACTGGAAGAAGTAGGTAGAAGAGTTTTATCAGGCTGAGGAATGGAGTACTGAGTGCTCAGATCCACCAATGTGGTGGCAGTTCTGTTCTGTGTGCTGACAAATATGCCCCTTCATGGATATAACAAATGGATTTCTCACAGGAAGGCTCTCTTTAGAGACCACATTTGGCATGCTCTTAATTCTCCCAAGTCCCCTCAGGTATCTGTGTTTCCACAAGGCTCACAGCAGCAGTAATTATGCAGTGTGGAGTCTATTTATCATGTTTCTGTTATGACATCAGTTATTTCACTAGAGGACCTATATCAGTGTTTAGTGATTTTTCTGTATTTTTGCCACTTCTTTATAAGCTGTAGTTTTGGTGTAGCCATGAATGCTACCCAACTCTTTGTCTCTGACTACCAACCATCTGCATATCCTTCCTTGCAGGCAGCCTGCCACAATTTGCCTGGCAACACACAACAGCAGACAAGAGTACCAACATCTCCCCTACACATGGGATGGTCTGGCAGGACTGGAGACTGCTGGCAGATCAGAAAGACAAATTGCTGTTGTGGGCAGACTCAGACCATTCTTTCTGACATTCCCAGGAAATAAATACCTTTGACTTAATTTTAACATAAGTAACAAACACAAAAAAACCTCTTTGCATTTCTTTTGCAGTCTTGCTACCATGCTACCCTAAGCACTAAAACCAAACATGAGGTAATTTAACCCCAAGTCACTGGAAAAAAGTAATTTTCATCCTAGAATAATTTCAAAATAATTTTTATGCTCAGTTTCATGGATGAGATATTTCACTGTGATGATTTCCATCTTAATGGCTTAATCAAACTATTTTTAAGGTTTATGTCATTTCTTATTTGTCTGAACTACTTACTGAGTATAAGATATCTGTGCAATTCATTATTCCTTTTATATTCCTGGAAAAGATAGGTGTCTGGTATGATTGGGGTTTTTTTAGGACAGTCCTTTGCTGGAACATGAGCAGTGTTTTTGAATTCTAGATATAGGATTTAAACTTCAAAGTCTTTTTTTGTTCTTTTATTGCTTTGTCCTCCAATAACAGACCATTTTGTATGTGTGTATCTCTCTCTATATAAATATATATATCTGTACAGAAACAACCTTCAAAGATCACAGAAAATTATTTTAGCAATATCTCAGAAGGTGGCCTCAAACAGCAATTTTTATTGCTGCAAGGGATGCTATAAAATAGATTTTTGCTTGTGTCTGTTCCCACATTGAATTCAGACCCCTCTCTGTCAGGGACAATGATATTATTACTTCTTTATCCTCTAAGCTACTCCTCATTGGTTCCCTCCTATCTCATAAGCTTGCATAAAACTTTGAGGGAGAATCTTCTAACAAAATTTAATGGTAAATCTGCCATTTTTTTATGAGATCAAGTTCAATGTATTATAAAGAATGTAAAAGGTACACCATTAGTTTTTGTTCCAAAAGACATGTGGAACACAAATCAGCTCAGGATTAATTGTACTAAATTATTTACCTGTCCTAATGGATATTTTTCACAGAAGTAAATCTGGGCATATAGATAACAAGTCTTTTGAGACCTGGTGGAGGGAGAAAAAAAGTAGTGCTGTCTTCATTTGGGAAACTGCAGGTTAAAAATCTTGATCCACTAAAGTATTTTAGTATTTTAGGCTTATCTTTAAGCAATTTGCTTCATTGTATGTGTTATTGTTAAGAAAAAAATTCATAGCTAAGTCTGGGAATACATTTCCAAATCTATAAAATAAATGTCTTTATCACAGTCTCACAGGAAGCCTGTTGCAGCCTTAGGAAATGGATTACTGCCTCCTTATTATGAATCCAATGCCATGACCTTAAATTAATTTCTTTTATGGCTGTTTGGATTGGAAAATGTTGGCCTCTGTACATGCATTCTGGCTTCTTAGCTCTGTTCTGATGGCAGGATTACAGATTCCACCAGACAGGTCTATTTTTCTTTTTGTCTGTACTGTCCTTCAGCATTTGTACCAGAGTCAGTTTATTTTCTGTTTCTGACTGAGGGCAAGTGATTGTACTAATCAGATAAAATAGATCTCAAGTAAACATAATGGATATAGGCTCTTTCAAGCCTATTGAGACAGAACAGAAGAACCTAGGAGCAATAAGAAGATCATCTTTGTTAACAAATAATCTGATGTGCTAGTGAATAGGGAGGAAATTCATGTTAAATTGTATCTGAGGTTGATCTGGGTGTACAAAGATATCTTGATGATGCCATTGAACCATCATTGCAGTTTGCTAAATAAAACTGTGGGAGACTGGGAGTTGTGTTTGAGGATTTTCTAACTTGAAAATTAAAGGTGGGAGATGAATTTAAAAAAATCATCTGTGCTAAGAAAGAAACAGTGTTACTCCTAGTAAGCATAATCTGGGTGAGACATATTATATTTTACCTCATGCTCCTGGTGGCATAAATTAGTGGGTTAGTGCAAGTTAAACAAGCACTTCACTGGGATAAGTTAATTACTGCCTCAGAATGATCATATCACTTATTCTAGAAATGTAAAGACCTCACCTGCACAACACACTTTCAAAAAACAAAAGGGCACTTTTTAATATTACCACAAGCTATCCTACTCCTATTTTAATTTTGCTGCAGTTTGTAACTGATTCATTTTGGAGATAACAGGGATAACATACCACGTTGCTGTTTAGATTGAGGTTTACAATGTGAAAAATGCAATTTGAAATGTACTGGAAATTATGAGTACAGGTTCAGTTTGACTTAAAATCGCTCTTTCAAAATGTTTATATTGCACAGTCTTTTAAGATGCTTTCACCTTGTCTTTAACAAGGGTTAGTAGACTTTTGTAGTATAACATATTTTTTTACTCTAAAAAGGATCAAAACCAACAGTATTTAAAAATGGTGGAAATTCTGTAATAAATTCTGTAAAAATAAATTCTGTAATAGTGGAAATTCTGGCGGAGTCACCAGGGGTGAGAAATGATGCCTTAAGTTTTAGCTTTCATGTTTTTCAGATTCTGTGCTGCCTAGGGGTGCAGTTCTGAGCCTCATATTAAGTGCTAGTAAACTCTCTTCACAGAGTAGGTAGACAAAATAAATCCTTTTCCTGCTGAAGACCAAGGACAACTTTCAGGCCCAATAGCATAAACAATGGTGGACTGAAGGGAGGAACAAGAAGGATTGGACCTACAACCTGAAGCTGTAATTGGACAATAAAGCTCCAATATGCAAATGAACCAAAACTTATGTAAGACCTCGTGACTGGTCATCCTTTTTGTGACCATTCTTAATCTACCTTGAGTGTAGCCCTGGTCAGGCCACGTCCTGCCCAAGGTATAAAGGTCTAAAGGCCTTTCAATAAATATCTACTTTATTTTCTAGCTCTGTCCAGTCTCTGTTTCAAGTCAGCCTTCCTAAGGCATCACCTTCACAATTAAAAAGAATAATTCTTTTATTTTCACTGGTGATTACTGAAACAACAGATGTTTCACTGTTTTGTGTCTGTAAAGGTACTAATTACAAATGAAGAAAAAATATCAATACTTGTTAAAGGAGATATATTTTATATTTCATATTTTATCAAAGCATTAAAATACCTTGGTTATTAAGCTCTAATAAAGCATTTCCTTTTCAAATACAGTAGAATGAAAAATAATGAGTCTTACTTGAAAGGATAGCAGTTTAACTCAAAATCTCTGATGTTTCTAATCTCAGTTGTATTCCTATCGTATTTAGATAATCCTGGGGACTAAGCACGTCCTTCAGAATGCCCATGGGAGCTCATCCAAGCTTGGTGCTCCCCATGTGTGTAGCCCCTCTGGCTGCAAGCTATTTCTGAATCACTTTCTCACTGTCCTTGCTGATTAGTCAAATTCTATCTCCAGGGATGTGGTAACTGCTGACTCATGTCTCCTGTTGAGGAGAGAAGTGGTTTCCTAACACAGCCCTGACTGTGATGTCTGAGCAGTCATCAGTGAGCTGGCAGTGATATTCCAGCACCCATAGCCATGGTATCACCTTCTCCAGGTGGTGAACTCTTCCTCACTGAGGCTCAGCAGGAGCCACCTCTGGGGAATCCATGAGTTTCTGGGTTTGAGAGTAGCACAATGTTGACCCTGCATGAAGGAACCTCCCCAGACATCCCCCAAGGCCCACCAGGGACCCTGCTGTGGCGCTGCTGATACGTACTGCTGCCCTGCCAGGTGTCTCCTGTGGCACTTGTGACCCTGATGCCACTTAGCCCTGTCCTTGGCATGCTGACTTCCAGCCCCCCAGCTACCTGCCAAAGGAACACAGGGCCCTGGAATAGCAATTTATATCCAGGACAATGCAACTGGGCAACAGATTCTTTATTTCTAGTTCAGCATCTGACTGGTTGTGAATTTTCACTTGCAGATGGACCTCTGTCTAGCAAATAGTAGAAATCATTTTCCTCAAATGGAGGTTTTCATACATTTGGAAGGCAGTTATCACTTCAGGTAGGCCTGATAGATAAAATGTAATAAATAAATAGCATAAATGAGGCCTGAAACATTATTAAAGGAACATAAAAAATACCTTAAAGGTGTTGGTGCAATAATTTGCATTGAAATATATTTTCTAAAGCTAGTTGAGCTATGATTCAGAATGCAATTTAAGAGAATATTTTGAAACAGGGAATGAAATTTAACTTATCATTTCAATTAACACAGTCAATTAAAATAGAAATAATTTGATAGAGCTCCCAAAAATTTTAAAAACTCATATCTTTCCCCTTAAAATATTTTTTTAAAACTTAATGTTTTGTTTTCTGGGTTGTTTTTTTTTTTATTAAAGGCTGCTAATTTTTTTCATGTTTGTACTCTATGACTGGCTAAATGAAACAAATGAATTTTTTTAATGTGTGTGTTTTCTGGTAAAAATAGTTAAAACACTTCTTATTTTTCAAGTTTTTCAAATTTCACATGTTTAATATCAAAGATCTTCCATTCAAAAAGAAATCCCTCATTCTGAAATCATCTACATAGCCATGTTTTTTCAGAAAACTTTCAACACCACAGAAAAATAATATTAAGGCAATACATTTAAAAGAAATAGAGATATATTTCTTGGTGTTTTTAAACAGAAGATTAAAATCCAAACTTTAATTAATTAAGTTTAAAGAACACAGGTTTCTTAAGCATAAACTGACAGTTCCCTTAATAGTATTTTCAGATATATTTGTGCTAGGAGTAATGATTCAAAATATAATTAAAATGTAAAAAAATAAACTTTTTGATTCAAGTGATGTCTCACTACTTTATACATTTTATAAGTATTTTTTATTCGGAATAACTTCATAACTATCAGTTGAAAATAACTACTTACGATATGGAAAAGAGTTTAAACCAGGTGAAAATGAGAAGGCAGGAAAAATGTTAAGGATTTTTGTCAGAGTCAGTACAAACACTGCTATAAGACAATATGACCAATGTAAGGCCATTCCCTATATAAAAGTACTTTAAAAAATTTTAACTAGAAAATACTGAATATAAAGAACATTAAATAGAAAATGTAAATGTAAGCAAATAACTTCTCATAATCAACAATTTCATTATATAAGCTACATGTATACAGAGTGTTGCATTATCTTTAACATAATTTAAAAGACATTAGAAATATTTTAGATAACAAAGTTTTTAAACTTTATTGACAATTACCCTCAGACATATTAAGTAAAATTCCATTAGATATTCACATCATTTTGACCACATAAATATAAAATCCCATAAAGTCCATGTATCTAAAATAGCTTAACATTTTCTACAGTCAAGTGGGGATATCTTTGGAGCTTTTGGAGCAATCAGGTAGAAGAAGCATGGTGCTAACTATATCTCAGTTTGAAAAAGTTTCATAGGGGAGGAAAGCTCATCTTCATGCAAGAATGTCAAGTTATATGAAGCACATCTTAGTGATAAGCCAGCAAATGTTCTGCTTGAGAAGGTTTTTTGCAACTTCTAAAAACAGAGTGCTCAAGAAGTCTTGTATGAAATTATTAGTTGTCTTTATGCATAAATCAGTAGTTCTATTGATTTGATAAAGTCTGAAATATCATTAATTTTACTCTCTAGCCACAGAATGATGTCAGAAGGGAACTTGAGAGTGAGTGTGAATGCACACTGAATTTTAAACCTGCTTGCTCATGCTCTCTTAATTTCCATTGTTGGACACTTAGCAATACATATTTTGGGATGCAAGTGCAAAGTGGGAAAATCTAATATGTCATGTACAAAGGACTGCATTTGAAGGAACAGATGTTTAATCTAAGCATCCCTCTATGAACATGGTATTCTGAAACACACAGACAAGGGTTATTGATATTAAGCAAACTCAAGTCTGAATGTTGGATCATTAATGTGAGGCATACTGCATTAGTGATTCCATTGATTGGTAGTTCTTATTGAAGTTAATTTTGTTGTCTGATAATGATTAGTAATTACCTTAGGGTCAATGAATTCACATTAATCAAATGCTGACTGTGGAAATGACCATGTGAAACGTTTAAAGGTGACCTGGCTGACTACTACCGGTAATTATTAATATTTCTAGTTATTAAACTTTTTCAAAGGCAAGCCTATAAATTTACTCTAGTCTAGTAATTTGTCTACTCAGTACCTTCAGCATTGTACTTAGGAAGTCAAATCCAATGATCTTAATATAAAAAATATTGAAGTGATTTGACCTAGTTTTTACAGGTAAGATTTTATCATTTGGGAGTGACAGAGAGCATTGTTCAGACTGTGACATCGGTACCTTAGGATTTTTTTTTTTTTCTTAAAACAAATTTCCAGAAGATCTTTTCAGTTTTCAGTTGAGAAAGAATGTGAGGATAGAGGGAAATAAGATAAGACTTAGATGAAACCCCACCACCTCTATAAAAATAAAAGCCAAATCGTAGTATCTTGGGAGCTCATTTGGGGCCTCCTAAAAGCTTTTTGTTTGCTCTACCAATTGATCACTATCAATCTTGTTAACCACCCTCCTCAAGCAGTGCCACCTAGAAGAGTTTGTCCCAGAGAAGATCTAGTCAAGTGTTGAATATTTCCAAGGGTGAGAACTGCACAACCTAGCCGAGCAACCTGGTCCAATATTTGGCCACTCTCAGAGTTAATGAAAAAAAAAAAAAAAAAAAAAAAAAAAAAAAAAAAAAAAAAAAAAAAAAAAAAAAAAAAACTTTTTTTTTTTTTTTTTATAATATCAANAAAGTCTTTTTTATTGGTTTTAGATATATACATATAATTTCCTATATTTCTCTTTGTGGCCAGTTGTACTGGTTTTCATTTGAGCACAGTTCATTTTTCCTGCCTTTTTTTTCTCTTGCAACCACTTTATGAAAGAAAAAAGTGACCATGGTAAACAGGTTGTTCAATGTCTACACAAACCAGCATCATAACTTATGTCTTTAACATATTTAGTATAAGAATTCCCACTAGCTGATTTTATATGCCTCCATGGTTTGTTTTTTTTTTTTTTTTTTTTTTTTTTTTTTTTTTTTTTTTTTTTTTTTTTTTTTTTTTTTTTTTTTTTTTTTTTTTTTTTCTTCT
>VXBB01022886.1:483687-494460 GCA_013399915.1 Illadopsis cleaveri
GCTCAGGACCTGGTCTTCCTGAAAAAAAATTATTTCAAACATACACTTGACAGTAGTGGAATTCTTGGTAGTTCTCTTAATGACCCTTCTTCTTACATAAGAAAACATTCTGACCTTGAACCTATGAAAAAAATGTAAATATTTAATAAAAACATATTTTTGAAAAATCTCGCCATGCCCTAAAAAAGAGTCTCATTTGTTTTAAACCACTGCACGGCCCTTGGTTCCTCCCTGCAAGAGGTGAGGTGTAGGTGATCAGAGCTATACAGGGAAGAATTTTTATGTGCAACAGTGATCATATTCATATGATATTTTTTTCCTCCAGAAGTAGTTTTCATTTCCTGATAATTTATTTTGTTTCGTGTTGTTATTTACATATTCACTAAAAAAAAAATCAGATTGAGCCAGAAATTATGCCTTCTGCTTGTTAAACTCTTTGACATTTTCAAATTCCATAAATCTTCTGATATCAATATGTCAGGAGAAAAAAAGTAATGGTCTAGTCCTTATTATAAGAAAAAAAAGAAAAAAAAACCCAAACAAAAACAAGCCTGAAATCAATTCAGGTCAGTATGTGCAATACCTTTTCACTGTTAACAAGAATCAATCTGCCAAACTGTATTTTGTTAGTTTTCTGGAAAATGAGTTTTGATGATCTACAGCTTGAGGTCCTTAATTTTAAATGGAAGAACAGATAGCATCATATACTGTATGAATTTTCTGAGTACACTAAAGTGCAAAGTTGACTTCTCCAGTGTTACATAGTTTTACTCTTTCAGCATGACTTTTAAATGCTTTGGATTTTTGATTTAGTTCTTCAACACAGGCTCTGCTATGCAGGCACTTTCTGTTCTAGATGAAAAATGGAGAAAACATATGGATCACTCAGAATAATTAAGAAGACTCACAGATTGATTGTTTATATATTTTGAAAATCTTAAAAATCAATAGTTAGAAGAAAAATGTTAAAATAGTTAGACACCATTATGGACTAGCTGTTTTCCATAGCCTTGTTCCAAGGTTTCTCTAAGGCAATGAGTCAAGAAAATCAAGGCAGATTTGCTCATTCCTCTATGTCAATCAGTAACACAGAATTCCTTTTCCTAATTCTCCCCTCTTTTTCTTCCTACATAAGAAATCTTATAAAGGTGTCTGGGTGTTCTGCATAGCTCAGATTACATTAGTAAAAAGTCAGTACTTAATATCCTTTTTAATGTACTGTTTTTAAAATGTAGACAATTTTAATATGTAGAGAGAATGAAAATTCTTATACCCCACTTAGACAACAGCTTTTCAATTATGGAACATGTCATTATAGAATTATAATTTTGGTGAAAAATTTGATAGAACTATCTAGCACAGAGTTTGGCAGGCAAATTCTGAAAATCTTATATAAGGTTTTTGAAGTCATGCTATCACCATTCACTTATTTCAAGAAAAGTTTCCATTGAGGACTACTCAGGAAATACCCTCTTACTCAGCATTTTTGTGGCCTCCAGGGACAGATTTGAGTTGTGACCGTCTCAGACTAAAAATAGCATGATTTTTACTAGGTTCTTTACTGCTACTGCTAAGTGCTGACCAGCAAAAACTGATAAAACAAAGGTCAGTTTTGAGCAGCATCTGTCTGATCTTACAAGGAACATATGTTTCTGCTTCTGTAGGGATTTTGATTCATAGAAAACATGAAAGTTTTTGTCTTTGGCCTCATTGGCATGGAGTGCTTTTAAAATTTTGACCTATCTGAAAATGTAAGACTTTCCACTGGCTTCTGATAAAAGCTAGTTCTTGTTTCAACTTGGTGCATTAGGAGCTTGACAATGATTCACAAAAATCTAACTCTTTTTTTCTTTTTAAGATGTATTTTGGAAGCCTTGCTAGACCAATTACTTAGACTGTATGAGTGGTGACTGTAATTATAGGAATGCACTAATATGGTCAAGTACAATCAATATTAATTCCGTTGGAAATAATGTGGATTTATAACTTCCTTCACAGAATAAAAATGTGAATTGCAACTTTGGCAACCGTAGTTAGTCAAAAAGAAGTAGTTACCTACTAAGACACTTTTTATGCTAATTTATACTTTTAATTAAAAATCCTCAATATATTTAAAAAAACTTGGGGGGATTTTGTAAATAAAAAAAAAAAGTTGGCTGTTTATGAGTCTCATTTGAGAGACACATGATTTTCTTTTGGAATTTTTTTCACTAATTTGTGCAGTCCTGACCATAATTTTTAGCAAGAATAAACATGTACCTTATTATCCAATATAGAAATGCCCTGTCTATTGTGTGATGATAAATTATCACTTGTTGGTCATTGTAAGAAGGACAAATGTTTAATGACCAGGAGAGATGAACTGAACTCTCAATAAGTAATCATTCTCACTAAGTAGGAAATACAAGTGTGAAATGACAAACACATAGATGAAGTAGTAACATTTTTTTTTTTTTAAGATTTGTTTAGCCCTCTGTCTTGGGCCAAATTAGGAATGACTTTTAGAACCAACACAAATGAGTAAAATTCTAATGGAATCAACTAAACAGTCACTTACTAATATGAGATTTTGGTCTCCATCTCTCTAATAATGTGGCAAGTATTTCAATATTCATATAAAATATTAACTTTCCCTTGAAATTTCTAAAACCTTCTACAATTATGCACTAATACAGAAAGTCTAGCAGTATTTTACTGAGGGTTAGGTATCACATTTTACTGAAGGCCTAAAATTTTATTGGAACATATTCTTCAAGAGCTATTGAAACTATAATTTATCATTATATTTTACTGCCAATACTATATTTAAATGTCTTAGAGGGGTTACTAAAATCTACCTTTGTGTAATAATCTATTTAATAGTCTCACCCTTTCAGTATGCATATTTGGAAGCAGTAATACATTTAAAAGGCAATTTGATACAAATTAACTTTGCCAGGGGATCAAAGTAGGTGGGTACCTTGCTTGCTCACCATATCACCTCTGCGCAGTCAACCCATAATTCACCGATGGTTTTCCCTTAGTTAGCAGCAATGGAAACAAAAAGGCTAAAAGTGCTGAGATAAAGGAAAAGTTAGAGTTACACAAACCATAAAATCTGAATTTTTTTCCAAATCCTTCCTGAAGGAAGAAGGATTTAGAAAATGTGTGCTTTCTGCAGTCAAGTTTATTCCAAGGTTTGATAAGTCCACTATACTGTCAGGGGATAAGATCTCAAATTTTCACTAAGTCAATGGACTTGTACTATCTGTTCATCAATCCACACAGTATATATTAGATCTTCTCATCAGGCAGCTGATGTACTTCTTATTCGTAATTAAGTAGCCTTAGGTGAAGCTATGGTGATTACAAACAAAGCAAAACAAACCAAACCCACAAGAGACTTGGCAGGTATTTTGTAAGTGGCTCCCAGCCAGACAGGCACCTGCCCAGATCCTTGCACAAGTGCCTCATGTGCCTTGTCAAATTCCTTCCATTTCCTGTTGACCTACTCCTCCAGGTTAATTAGATATGTATGAATGGTACCCCTTTACTCTAGAGTTACTGACCAGCTTCCCTGCATTTGGTATAATCTGTAATCTTTGAGAGTGAGCTCTGACACTCTCCAAGGGAAAAAAATATCTCTCATTTTGATCTCTCTGACAAAAATGTTATATGAGTGTGGTCCTGCAAAATTGCCCTCATGATACATAAACCAAAATTAGCTGGAGAAAACATACTTTGAGAACTGCATGCGAGGTCTCAATTCCAGCACATCCATCCTAGCCAGTTCCTTCTGCTGGTGTCATGATCTGGGTTCCACCAACAGGCCTTCCTTGACCTGACCAGCCTCACTGGGATCTTTACCCAGGTGTCCTCTACCAGGTCCAGGAGTCCTGTTTGGGCTCAGGCTTGTCAGGTTGGGATGCCTTGTGTGGTTATTGCTGTGTTCAGTCTTAACTTCTGCTTTTTCTGAGCAAAGTCTCTATGTGGCCCCCAGCCCTGACTCATCCCCTCACCTTGCCTGGATTACCATCCCCAATCCAGCCCTGCTTGGGTCCTGCCAGACTGCCCCCTGTTAGGGAGAGCAAGCTTGTGCAGTCAGCATCTGCTGCTCCTGCTGCAGCAGCCCTTGTGGAGCAGCCTCACTGCTGCTGTTTGGTGTATGGTTTGTTTAATCACTTCACAGCACAAACATTTGTGTCCAAATCAGGCATCTGTTAGAGAATACAAAAGATCTTTACTCACTAAGGCTTCCATAGTTCCAACCAAGTTCTCTTCCAGCCTCTGAAGTAGGTCAGTGTAGAGGAGGGATAAGTACATGGAGAATTCTAGCCTTTATATGGTAGAATAGAATAAGAATAAATAAGAATAAATAAGAATAAAAGGAAAATTCAGCCTAGCCATCATAAAAATTACTTTCTCTAGGATAAAAAAAGTCTCTTACATAATAATATCATTCTCAGTTTACTTAAATCATATTAGTGTTTCTACTGCTGCATCAACTGCTAGCACTACAAAAAAAAAAAAAATAAATTCTCAGACTAATAGATTATTAAAAATCCAGAAGTTTAACTTTATAATTTTCATTTTCTGCCCTGAGGTGGGTTTCATGTTTTTTCTTCTTTTGATCTAACCTGCAAGAAGAAAAAAGAAAATAAACAAATCTAATTTTTTTCCAATTTTTTCTGTACTGTCAACTCACTACATTCTGAAAAAAAACCCATAAATGGAAGTATAGAAAACTCTTCTTGTAAATAGGATCATTGTATTACCTTTTTCCAATAGTTTGGATGGTTCTGTCTTTTATAAATTTTTATTTTTCATTTCATTCAGACTGTTCTATATAAACAATGCCAGAAAGACCTGGGGGATCATTTCTTAGTTTCAAGAAAGTAGTGAAAAGTGCATGAGAGTCACAAGTACTAAGTCCACTTCTTGATGCTTGCAGCTCAGTTTAGTAAACAAAGCACTTTCAAGATTTTGCACTGTGATTATACCAATTTTCTTTCATCTATAGGACAGAAATTATTTTATTGGATGGTTTTGTCTCCTGAAGCAAAGTAATTTTCTGCATGACCAGCAGTAATGTAATGTGGGAGATTTTAATAAGGGACAATTATTTTTAAAATTAAACTTTAAACAGAGTGCAGATTGTAATAATATAGCAGGGAAGTGCTGAAGATTATCAAGCTCCTTTTAAAATTGTTAACATTGAAATTCACTCTTTGATGATTCAGAGTAGCACAGAACTTGAGGACAAAAAAGATTTTTCCACTTTTTGTTTCCTTATTTCTCGCATCATCAAAACCTTCCAAAACCTTAAATATAAAAAGAAGAAATTGCAACATTCAAGGAGAGAAATCTAAACATTGTTGGAATTTTTTTGTTTGTTTGTTTGTTTGGTTTGTTTTTTGATTTGGGGTGTTTTGGTAAAAAAATATATAATGTTAGCAATAGTGCAAGCATCAGAGAACAAAATATTCGAGTGAGGAGCTGTCACTTTCCACTCAATTTTTTATTTAAGTACATTGATGACACTCTCCAAATACATGATCAAAGCTTCATTTTATACCCAATAGCCAGAGGATGTAGACAACATATTGAGACAACCTGCTGAGATCTTAGTCTGGCCATACACAGTTTCCCAAATGTTGGAAAAATGTGAGAAGTTTTTAGAATGTGAGAATGACACAAATGCACTACAGTTAGCATTAAGAGTCTGTGATGATCTTTTTACATCTGTGGGTCTTTAACCAGTGCTATTAAAGTTTCTGTTATTTTGTGTAGTCAGTAATGTCAAAAATGCGTTCAAAATACACCCTGTGACTTCTTATTAGAAGTGGGAAAACCAGAAAAATATCATGTTGTCTGATTTAGTGAGCTTGCTCCAAAGCATGAGTCTGCTGCAGTGCAACCTTCTCTCCTTTGGTTATTTTAGATTTTGTAACTTTTAATCTATGAAGGAAATTCTGTAAAGAAGATACATACAGCTGAAGAGAATAAGCAATTACATATTGGTTACTCATAGAGCAGATAGTCCTACAGCTTTGCCTGGGTAATGTGCCTATTAATATGCCCATGATGAGCCTTTGCTGGCTAGTCAGTCTCAGATTACAAAATATTGGCCTGTGTTGCTTCCTGGAATGGATCAGTATTCAATGTCAAACAATGCTCAGTATTGTAGTTTCACTGTTTCACAGTTTCCTTTTGTTTTTTTTACTTACCATTGTCTGCTCTTTCATACTTGCAGTTTTCCTCCTGAATCCCTAAGCTGTTACTCATGTCTGTTTTAATTTTCTTATCTGGCATGACTCTAGGTTATACAGTTTCTTGTGTGTTCTTTTTCAAAGCCTGAGAGTTTTAGCAGTAAATATGACCCAAGGTCGTCCAGCTGGACAGGTCAAACGTAGACATTGGATTGAAAATAGATGAAATGCTGAGCTAATGGATAGAGATTCAGGGAGAAAAAAACAATAAAATAACATGTCTAGCAATATTTTGTTGTTGTTGTTCTTTTCTCAAAAAATGGCTAAGATGGAATGGTTGCAGAAAATCAGCATATGGCAAGAAACTTGATGGCAATAAACTTGATGTAGAATGTTAAGCGTTAATTTCTAGAAATCTGGTGTGTAATTAACACTCCTGTCAGCTGGACCTAATCAATGCTGCTAGAAATAATTAAGGTCTACTTTGGGATTCACCTTGTGTTGCATATTTTCATTTGATTCAGGTCTGTGTGACAGCTGCCAGATTGGTCAGTACATTAACAATTTGGCTGAGAGCATTGGCATGTGCGTGGTCCTACTGCTTTAGCGCAAGCTCCATGTTCTGGGGCCAGTAAAAAGCTTTTTTTGGTACAGATTTCATACTGGGAAGAAAGCTACAAATCCACTCCTGTAAGCTCTGATTAACTTGAGGACAGAATATTTTACTGATTCCATGTTACCTTGAACCTGTAAATGTGGACTGGCTCCTACTTTTTATAAGGGTGCTGATAATCCATTCTAATATTCACAGTAACGAAAATAAAATGGAACTTAACTTTGGATCTGTCAACAGTGATTTTGGAAAGAAGAATCTTTTACAGAGCATAGAGAATCAGATCCTGAAAAATTCTCTTAGAGCGCAAGGCTACTGTCATGATGAAGTTCAATGAAAATTTTGGGGTAATGTTTTTAAGATAAAAGTTGATTGGCCAGATTTAACAATAAGAAAGTAATACTTTTTCAAGGCTCTATTAGATTCTTAGAGATAAATAGTTCTGTCTTACTAACTTTGCATTATTTTCTTTTACTTTCAGTGGGTAAAACATGAATTTTAGGGAAAAATAGAATATTTGAGCCATATTTCAAATTCCAAAGCATGCTTGACGAATAAGAACGTATTCAACAGGAATTCATTGTAGACAAAGCAAAGCAAAACTTCCAAGTGATTTTGTCAAGACTGATGTTAATTTGAGGTAGAGAAATTAGTCAGTGAATGGGTTTTACATTAGACTCTTTCCAAAAACTAGTAGAGTGAGTTACCCAATCAGCAGAGGAGCATGTCCAGATCTTCAGACTGATGGCACTTGATATTACATAAATCTTGTATGTGTTAGTTTGGCAGTGTTTTGCAGAAAACTAATTTGTATGAAATGAACACATTTCTAAACCCCAAGTAAGGTTTTTCATTTCTACTCTTTTATCTTTTTTTAAAGTGATTGGATCATTAAATATCAGGCAAGCTCTTTCAAACAAAACAAAAACAAAAAAAAAAAAAAAAAAAGAAAAAGGAAATCTATTATTTCAGAGATTTCTCATTAATCCAGCTATTGACAAGAATGGACATATCACCTTGCATAATTATTTCTAAATCAGGCCTTGCACCATGGAGAATACTGTCAATTAATTATCTCATGAAGTGTTGCAAACAGTTAAGAAAATAACCAAATACTCTCCCCGCCCTCAATGAACACATTTTTTAATGAAGTTGTCAGCTTCAGTTAGCTTTGCGAGAGAGTCAAAGATAGAAATGCTGAAAAATTTGAAGAATATACATATTTATCTCTCAATTTTTTTTTTTCAAAATATCTATTAGTCTTTTACATCTGAAAATAGATTATGCAGAGCATGAAACCTGGACTGGATTTTATGCTTAGAATGAAAATACGTTTGAAATATTAATCAGAAATTTAAATTGAACTTTTATTTCCTCTTCTAGATTGAATGATGACAATATGGATAAAAACAAGCATGTTTTTCTGACAAAATCTATACAAGCCTGTAAATGCAAAATTTAAAAAATATTTCCCCTGCAAAAGGAAAATTTAAAAAATATTGCCAGATCATGTTAAGTAAAGTGAAAGAACTTCAGATTAGCAAGCTTTTCTGCCATAGAACATCTGGAAATTTCTGAGGAGAACTGCCAAATAAATTTCAGAAAATACAGGGAAAAATTGGAAGGGTGGAGAAGAGTTTGTTAGGAAAGAATTGNTAAAAAATATTTCCCCTGCAAAAGGAAAATTTAAAAAATATTGCCAGATCATGTTAAGTAAAGTGAAAGAACTTCACATTAGTAAGATTTTCTGCCATAGAACGTCTGGAAATTTCTGAGGAGAAATTTCAAAAAAGACAGGGAAAAATTGGAAGGGTGGAGAAGAGTTTGTTAGGAAAGAATTGAAATGAAATTTCAAGAGTGGAGGTTAGATTTGCTAAGATTAGAGTTTGATGAAATTCAAAGAATGCTGAGAAAAAGGATCAGAAGAATAACAGCTGTGATGTGGATAAGAAATTCAAGAAACGATATCAGGAAATAAAGAGATGAAAATTTAGAATAATTGAGTTCAGGAAAAAAAAATTATAGCTAATTTGCCAATAAAAATATATGACTGTCAAATATTTCTGTAAAAAAATAATAAAACAAGAGCTATAAGGAGACTTTAAACAATAGTAATTTGGGTAATAGAAATGTGTTCTAGGAAAGCAGAATTGGCAGAAGTGGCATTTGCAGAGACAATAGCCCATGATTGTATGTGTTTTCTCTCTTTAGTGAGTCTAAGAGGTAGATATGATAGAGTATTTTATATTGCTGAGGAAATATATTGATATTCAAAGTATTACAGCATCATTCCATTACTATTTTACAATAAATTGGTAGCTNTGGTGTCTTCAGAGTTGTCCTTCTCACATGTTCTCATCCTGCTGTTCTCTGGCTGGAACTGCAACTGTGCAAAAACTTTTTTTTTTTTTTTTCCTTGTTTCTTCTTAAATATCACAGAGGGGTTACCAACCTTTCTAATCGGCCCAGCCTTGGCCAGCAGCATGTCCATCCTTGGAGCTGCCAGGGTCTGGCTTTGCTGTACGTGGAGAAAGCTTTCAGGAGCTCCTCACAGAAACCACCCCCTGTAGTCCCCCCTCTGCTTCCAAAGCTTGCCCATTCAAACACAATAGACAATCACATGACATGTTATTTTAACATATACTCATCAGAGATTAAATAATAAAAACATGTAGTGTAAAGTCTAATAACCTTTTAAATGGTTTTGTCACCAAGGTTTCTTATAAATTTTGTTATTATTCAGATAAATTTTTGCAAATACATATTATTTTTACTCTTTTTAGCAGTCTCATGATCACAGTGTCTGGGAGAAGTATGTTGGAGAAGTTCTTCTTCCAGAACTTAGAACACCAGCATAAAATAAGGGACGACACTTTTATGCACCCACTCTGAACAAAGAAACAGATAATTTATTTCATTTCCACAAGTTCTATACAGAGAGAAAGCCCATTTGAAAATTTAATGGAAGTGTTAGTACCTAAGCGATAACTTGCAGAAGAAATACATAGAAAGGAAATGGGGAAATCACTTAGTAAGTGTCAAAACTATAATTTGCTCCTTCCTCTTGATACACTGCCCATAGTTTATCTACTCCACTGCTCTAATGCACTATAAAGAACAGAAGTTCAGGGCGTAACAGATTAATGACATGTTTGTAGCAATATGAACTAGAAGGTTAGGAAATTTACATTACTGTGAGCTACAAGATGGATTAATGTAATTTCTGTTTACAACCCCACATTTAATTCATCAGTTTTTCCAGGGGAAAATGCATTACTGCTATCATGCTTTGAAAGAGTTTTGGAGTATGGTTATATTAGTAGTGTATAACTGGGGACATTTGTTATAAATACAGACCTCTAATTCCATAAAATGTTGAACAGTTTCCTAATAGAATATAGGGTTTCTTTGATAACAGAGTGAAACAGTGTCAGTGCTGTGTCTAGGTCTATTCATATAAATGAAACAAAAGTATGAATGTGAAGGTGATAAAAATTGCAGAGTTCTAAAACTGCATTTTATTTTCTTCATCATATTAATATCACTGCCTTTATTGCTTTCTGAAATTTTGATTTTAATTTTCTCTTTCTTAATCTTCTCAAAATATTAAATTAAATTAAACTAAAAACAGACAAAAATTGAAAATATTTTTTTCTTGTGGGATACAACAGGATAGTCTTAACATGTTTTTGATACTTAGCTATATTATAATACCCAATTTAGAAAAGGATTTAGGAAGAAATTTAAATAATATGTTGAATAGGAATGGATTTCATGTATGTATGTCACTGTTATTTTTCTTTTTTGATCTTTCAGTATATTAGACCTGAAGCCATTTCTTAAACGATTTTTTTACAATCTGTATGATTATTCTCTCTTTTTTTGGTGAAAAACACCTGGAATGTGGAAAAGCTGCAGAACTGTACTGTAATTTTTTTTTTTTTTTTTTTTTTTTTTTTTTAAATCACTTTA
>VXBB01022886.1:504804-519675 GCA_013399915.1 Illadopsis cleaveri
AGCCTATATTTCCCTTGACGCAGCTTGAGACTGTGTCCTCTTGTTCTGTCCGTTGCTGCCTGGAGGAAGAGACCAACCCCCAGCTGTCTACAACCACCCTTCAGGAAGTTACAGAGAGTGATAAGGTCACCTCTGAGTCTCCTTTTCTCCAGGCTAAACAATCCCAGCTCCCTCAGTCGTTCTTCATACAGCTTGTGCTCCAAGCCTCTCACCAGCCTCGTTGCCCTCCTCTGGATGCGCTCAAGCATCTCAACATCCTTCCTAAACTGAGGGGCCCAGAACTGGACACAGTACTCAAGGTGTGGCCTAACCAGGGCCGAGTACAGGGGAAGAATGACCTCCCTGCTCCTGCTGGTCACACTATTCCTAATACAGGCCAGGATGCCATTGGCCTTCTTGGCTACCTGAGCACACTGCTGGCTCATGATACTCCAAACATATTTTGCACAATACTACAGCACATTGTAGATATCTCATTAAGGTGTTATGTTTCATAAACTTGAAAGAACAAATAATTTTAAGATGAAATATTGGTACAGGGACCTGGATCTCAGCATTTTCCCAGGAGAAAATCACAATTTTTCACACAATGGAAGTCTAGACCAATTTGATCAATAACTCTTCACACCAATTTTTTTTTCCTTGTAGATTTTGGGGGATTGGAGTGCTTGGAACTACAAGTCTTCTTGTGAATTATTTTTAGTATATTTATGTGTTTTGAAGTTCTGTGATAGCATTTATAAGTATTAATTGTAGAATAATCTTACATCTATTAAGAGCTATTTGTTCCTTTAACATGTTTTTGGCATTTCAAAATGTTGACCTACATATTCAAATGTATTCCTATGATAATTATTGATAACATATTAAAAGAATTTCTATTTCATTTTTCTTATATCCCTTGAAATTTCTACTAACTACAGCAGTATTTGCTTACACTGCTGATTATGGTAAGTTATGGTTTTAAAAGGCTTCAGCACAATGGTCCCCTTAGATGGATCTAGATGTAACCTTCTAGGAATAAAAATGCTTTTAAAATTAAATATTCACTGGCCTCAATGTCTTGGGAACATTTCTCAAGTAGTGGATGAGAACTGAGAAAGTGCTTTAATTGCAATTTAGGCGAATTTCAAGGAGCCTGAAGAGGAGCAAAAAATTCAAGGGGAAACACTTAAAATAAATCTACATTTTGATTATATGATTAATAGAGTCTTTATGTGTTTGTGTCTTAGTTTTTTATCTCAATTTTGTGTGACGATTGGCCATTGCAGTTGACTTCAGCAGAACTGTGACATTACACTGAATTCATCACCTCTTAGAGCCCTTCTCAATGACATTGGAATAAGAGGTTGCTCTGCCTGGGGATCAGCAGCCAATTTCTACCACTGTTAGAAATGAGCACCTGAAATGAGACTGATTTCAGTCCATTCCCATGATGCACACATATTTTTGGTCATGACATTGCTCATCTCTAAACAGATATGTTTGCTGCAGTGATAAGGGATAGAGCATTTAGAAGAAAAAGAAGCTGATACCTGTTGAATCCATGCACAGAAAACTCAAAAACCATTTTTAAAGGAANTACATTGCTCGTCTCTAAACTGATATGTTTGTTGCAGTGTTCATATATAAAGGATAGAGCATTTAGAAGAAAAAGAAGTTGATACCTGTTGAATCCGTGCACGGAAAACTCAATAACCGTTTTTAAAGGAAAAAGGGCTATTAATGCTATGGTATGCATGGTCCACATTAAATAGGGTCGGATTTCTTGGGTTTTATTCCTGGTTGAATAGGAGCTATGTCTGCCTTTCCTGTGTTCCAGCACAGCGTGCTATGATCTCCTGAACATTGCAAAGCTTACTACTTAAGTGGAATGTTATTATAAAGTTTATTCAGTAAATTACCCTGAAAAAAGTATAAAATTAACCCAAGTGACACCTACATGAGAAAAAAAACTAAAAAGTTTTAAAGCTTTAGCAGGGAAGGATAAAATATAATTTCTTTGAAAGAACTGAGAAAAGTTTTTGAGAGGTTTTTTTTGTATGAGTATAAATGTGAACAATTTTGGGAGAACCACATTGAATGTGCCCGGAGAAAATGGGCAAAGAAAGATATGTAGTATTAATAGTTATCCAAGAACACTTTGTGATGACTTCTTTTGGATAATTCATTGCAAGAACTGTGTCAGTAGAGCTGTGTGCTCATCCATGAGGTACTAAAAGCTTTGTAGTTGTGGCAAGGATAAATTCCCATATGTGAAAATGATCAGTGAGGGAAGAATTACTTTACATTACTGAAAGAATGTTAAGATTCTGAACATAACATTTCAAAAGCATCTGTCTCAGGTTCATTTACAAGTTCTGTCTCTGGTAGTCAAGGGTATGACAAGCACCAACTTGCTTTTTAAACTTACTCTTGGGTGTCTATCCTGTATTTCTTCCTTCAGTCTGTAATATCTGATTTAAAAAAAAAAATCACTTTTTCTCAAATAAATATTTTTAGTTCAGGGAATAATGAAATTGCTGGCCTAGCAATCTCCCAAAATTTTTGGTGAGTGTTTGACTGTTCCTAATTTGGAACACTTAGGAACTAGGGATTCAAGTATCTCAAGGCCAAGACTTACCAGGTATTAACTATTAAGTTATAGAACTAATTGATGCAGTTTACTCTCTGGTGAAAACTATTCTTAGAACAGCTTTGATCTGTCAGCCTGTGGAGTTTACTAGTGGGAAATCCTGACACTCAGATATGTCATTGACTGTAGGCTGAATGCTTTGCAAATGTATGGCATTTAAAAGGAAAATCAAGAAGATAGACTTCCAGTAAAAGATGTGTTAGCAGAGCTACCATTGCTACAGAAAACATTCTGGTTTTGAGGCTCTGCATTTTCTGCTGAAACCCTAAACCAGATAATCCTGAATAGGATCATCATGAAAAATTCATGTAACTCTATGAAATCTCAACATGTAAAATATTTGATTTTGGCCAAAAAAGCACTGAAACAACCAAACTCTCTATCATGACTGTATTACTGTAGATTTTTAAAATATTTCATACTAACAGAGAGTCTGGTGGTCACTGCATAGTCTGAAGTGCTGGTGCACCACTCACCCTTACAGCATAAAGCACCTTAAATTACTCTTTTCCTTCATACTCTAAATTTTATGTTGAACAGTGTTAATAGTTCTCTGAAGGAAACATGGCAGACTTGTCATGAACCTCATTCCCAGAGACTACTGAGATCACTGAAAAGATGTTCCCTTAGCCACAGATAGGCCAAGTTTGCCTAGCAGTTACTTTATTGAGCCTTTAAAGCATGTCAGATGTTTGTGAAGAAATAATTTTGTGCTGAAGTGTCTCCAAAATATTCTATTTTTTCCTGTTGACTACTGTGATACCTGTAAAAAGCTCATCATCAGGGAATGACATCCTCTGTAACAACTGGAAGCAGCATTTTTTTTTTTTTACTTCAGAAACATTTCAGATCAGCAGAAAATCTAGATTACACAAAAAGAGTTAGAAGGTAATGGTGACATTTTTGTATCACACAGAAGGCAAATAGAACATTTTAATGAACACTCCTCCTAAATAAATTTCTTGCCGTGTTTCAGCTACAGTGAACCAATAATGCAATACATATAAAAATAAGCTTATATGTGTTGCTGTAAATATATGCTTTTATTATTCCCCTTATGTTATGCCCTTGGGGTTATTTTGTGTTCAGGAGTTTTCAATACAAACATTACTTGAAATTCATCTCTTAAACTATAATGTCACTTACCCTCTGTCCAATAAATCTGACTTAATCATGGGATAAACCTTGCATATCTTCTTGCCTGATGTTACTAATAATAGCTTTTCTTTAAAGTAATGCTGGAGTGGTTAAGACTCTATTTGAATTATTCTGCACACGAACAGCAAGAATAAAAGATGCTGTTTTTCAAGCATTTGTGTTCCATAACAAATAATGAGATGGCTTCTTGAAGCTAGGGATTACAAGGCATAGAAGTGCCAGCAGTCATTAACTGAAAGTGTGTTCATTTTCTCCAACTGAAGAAAATCAAAATGGGTGATATACCTCTTATGCATCATTAAATTGACCTCTGGGGGTATATGGTGGATGGAGTGACACACTTCACTCTCAGGAGAGAAGCAGCAATATGTTCATCGATATAAACCAACAAGTTTTGATTGTAAATGCTACAGTGGTTGAACAAGATTTGATAACAAGGTACATTTTATTATTTACTGCATAGAGGAACGGGTCAGACAAAACTGTCAGGGAAACCCTCCCACAGAGTTATGACTTTCAGAAAGGACGTCCTTATGTTCTACACCCCTCCTCTACACTCCTAAGAGGGGAGTTTAGGCGGAGCTGGATCCAGATTTAGTCCCTGACTTGGTCAGTGTTTTATACGTTAAATATTACATATGCACAATCAATCCTTTATGTCACCAAAGGTTTCAGCATGAATTTCTCACCAAGGATCTGCTGTGTTAAGGAATCTTTCAGTCTAAAGAAGTAACCTTGGGAAGCATCTCTACTCAAGGGGAGATCCTGGCACTTAGCCCTCTGCCATGCAGGAGAGTTCGGCAGGCTCTGGGCTGTCCAGCATTTATAGGGTAAAATAATTGACTTAAAGTCGTATTTGCATACCAACTATAGATGTTAATTTCTTCCAAACTTGGCTTTAGTCAAACCATTGACAATCACTATCATTAGGCAGGTGCATTGCTGACATTAGCGCTTGGCTCTTGGGTTGTTATCTGTCTCCTCCAAATCCACAATGAGTCAGCTATAGCCAAAGGGACCAGACACATCCATGATAGCCACTGCCACTGGTGGTCAGCACTTAAGTAGACTTTTGAGAAATAAAGTTCAGATTGGAATCATGGCATGTGGAGTGGAGAGTAAAGCATCACAGGATGTTTGGCACCAGTGGATATTTTTGAAGCGCTTTTGTTATAAGAGAAACTTGTCCTGGCATGAGTATTACAGAACTATATTTTTCTTTGCCTCATGTGACTTCCCTTTTCTATGGATTGGATTTATTAGAGAGGAGACAACAAAAACAAGTTTGGTGAAGAAGAGTTCCTAAAAAATTAATCTTCAATTAATCATAATCTTTACAAGTGATCCACTTACAAGAACATAAAGAATTATACAAATGTCTTAATGCTTCAGCATTTTAATCTTGTGTTGCTTTAGTAGCCAGAAGTCATCCTGGTTTGCCTGGTTTGCCTGGTTTAAGGAAAATTGTTGGAGACAATTTCCCTTTTCCCGTCTTGCTAAGTTTCGTCCAAAAGCATAGTGAGTAGGAATGCCGGAAGAGGACTCAGATCTGAAAATAAAGAAGATATAGCTTCCTTTAAAAACTCAAATTCTTGAGAGAAAGTATTTATTACTTCACTGTGAAACATGCTATTGTGTGAAGAGGAATAATATGCTGGTGTTCTCAACTAAGCTGGCCTTGTTAGGATTTTTATGAAAATGTTCTGCTAGTGTTGAGTCTGTAAGATTAATTTCAACAAAATCATAGTGCTAAAGTAATTTCAATTTATTAAGAGGTGCATAACTAATAATTTTGATGCTGACTAATAAGCAGATGCGTTATGCCAATTTTCTCTCTAGTATTTTGGTTTAGTGATCTATTGCAACATCTGGTTTCTGGCAAATGAAGGAAATTTTCATTTGTTCTGATTATATCCTGTTATGCCAGGGAGGTCTCACATAAAATTGTTAGGGTCTTGGTTTTTAGGATTTTTTATTGCATTCCTTTATTGATATCCATATATAACTTTTTCCTGTAGTCCTGCAATTTACGCTTGAATATCTTATCCTTGCCCAAACATATGTCCCTGTCACTATCTGTGTGTTCTTTAACTGAAGCAAAGTTTCATGCAAACTGATGTTGTGTTCTGTGCTGCCGATGGAACTTTCCTCCAGATAGAATCACAGGATCGTGGAGGTTGGAAAAGACCTTAAAGATTGTCAAGTCCAACCATTAACCCAACACTGCCAAGTTCACCACTAAACCATGTCCTCCCTGAACTCTACATTTACCCATCTTGTGAATACCTTAATGGATGGTGACTCCTTCAGCTCCCTGGGCAACCTATTCTAATGTTTGGGAACCCTTCCTGTAAAGTAGTTTTTCCCAATATCCAGTCTAAACCTCCCCTGGTAAAACGAGGGTCTTTTCTTCTTGTCCTGTCACTTTTCACTTGGGAGACAAGACTGACCCTCACCCTGGTGGTCAATACTTTTCCTATGGCAGCAAGGGATATGGTTGGGCATTTTTCTTTGAGAGAGCACTGCTGACTCATGTTCAACTTAGTTTCCACCAGGACCACCAAGTCCTATTCTGCACTTCAGCTTTCCAGACAGACAGTCTGTAGCTTATTCTGGTACAAGGGGTTGCACTTTACCAGGTACAGGTCTTAGCTCTTTCCCTAGCTGAGTTTCATAAGGTTCCTCTCAGCCATTTCCTCCAGGTTCAAGATACCCTCTGGATAGCAGCAGAACATTTTGTCGTGTCAGCCGCTCATCCCAGACACCTGCAAACTTTCTGAGTGTTATCTCTGTCCCATCAAGATCATGAATGAAGGCGTTGAACAGAATTGGACCCAGTATTCTGGGCGACATCTCTATTTTCTCATGATTTATAAAACTGTGGTTCTAACTGTCTGTTGTATGACAGCACTGTTATTTCAGGGTTTTACCCTTTTAAAGTAGTAAGTCTTTAAAGTACTAAAGAGACATATTTACCAATTTACTGAAGTGGATTGATTTGCTGTCTGTAGGAGAAAGTTGCTTGGTGTGAAATAGGTCTTCCTTTGCCTGGTCTCTGAATTTTTTCCTTTTTTAATGTGACACATGAAAAAATGATGGGCTTTTAAGATTATTTTTGATAGCAGTTACTACTAACAGTTAATTGATCATTATGCATGTCTTTCAGTTGATATTTTGACAGCCCTTATAGAGAAATTATCAGAAGACAATTGCCTGCATTTAGTATACTTCACCTGAAATCCAGTTCTTTCATATTCAAAATTGATGTAGGGATGTGTGTTTCTGTGAATGATGAAATATGATAAAAAATAAAACATTTCAGTGTCTAGGTAGAATATGTATACTTCATACATAACTAGAGGAAAAATAGTATCATTTAGCAGATTGTCTTTGATATGTTACACTGTTACTTTGCACACCTTACAAATTTGGTGAAAAATTCTAATGTCAGAGAGGTATTCTGACAAAAAGTCACGTTTCTATTGAAATGAATGCATTTTGAAAACATGTCAGGTTTGATTATATATGGTTATCAACCCATATACTTAAAATCTAAAATATAAATTCAAAATCTAATGTTTATTTGAATTTTAATATGAGAATAAAAACCTTCAAAAGTCGAGAATGAATTTATTTAATCATAGTGAATGTTCAAAACATGATAAATCATATTTTTAAACTCTATGTTAAAATAGGGATGGACCCATATAAATTCTTAAACTATTAGATTTTTTTCTTATTTACCATTACTAAACAAGGTTTTTTTATACTGTTGGAACTCTGTATGGTTGCAAACATGTCTTATAATTAGGTTTATTGCCTTAGGGAAAAAAGAATGAGTATTGGGTTCAGCAGCTGTAATCAAATGCTTTCTGCTTTCAATTTTCTTCTCTGTGTGTGTATGTGTGATAATGTTGCTTAGTGTATGGACCTAGAGAAAATAATTTGAGGTTGTGTGAATTGTAACATTTCCTTCCTTTTAATTCCAGCTCCCTTGAAATGTGCTGAAAAATGCTGCTGCAAGACTTTAAAGTGAAAATAAATCTGATTTTTTTTCCAAAAACTAGGAGGATGTTTATCTAGTTGTCGGTTACCAGTTGTGCAAATGACAAGGTACTAGATATTAAGTTAAGCAAATACTTTTTTGTCCAGAGCTTTGTAATAAAGCAAATCTATTGCCCCCTACATTTCTTCCAAATAAATCAGAAATCATTGCCTTTCACAAAGTATTGTGCCTTGTTTTAATCTCTGAATAGAATAAATCATGTCCTTCATAATGCAGATGTACCTGGTACTCTGAGGAAAGATTTTGTCAAATTATATATACCCTTGAGTATTATCACAGCAATCACTTCAATAAAGATAACCTCTGTTATTTTAATCAGAGTATAAACTTCCATGGGACTATGTAATACATTCACTAAACTGCATTTTATATTGAGAGCAACTTGAAGGATCAAATGGATTATGCAGTTGTCTGAAATTTTACTTTTATTCTAGAATAATGCTAAGCCAAACTGCTTCCAGAATGTAGAGTACTTCCACACTGAGAGTATTTGGAAACTCACTAGAAACTTGGAGAGGTACCTTCTGCTGTTGAGCTGCTTGAGCTTATGTTAATGGGTCTGGGCTGGTGGAAGTGTATAAGGTACGTAAGACTGTACAGAAATAAATAATATATTAAAAAAACAAAAAAGGTAAACAGCCCATTTACCTGAATTTACCTCTGGATTAGCTGCTTTTGTATGGCAAATTCTTTAACAATGTAACAATTCTAATGTAGGAAGGCAATAGGTAGCCTTAACCATGGAAGATCTGGTTAAAAGATTAAGAAACTTCTGTTTTTCTGGCTCTTACTATGGTAGAATCTTCTAACAATTCAGGAAAAAAAAAAAAAAAACAAAACAAACCAAACAAAAAAACCCACCAACCAACCAATCAAAAAAACAAAAACAAAACCAAACCAAGAAAAACCACCACAGCGATTATGAATTTTTTTTCTTCCCGTGGGAAGAAAGGGCCACTTAGCATATATGCCTAATGCCTTACCTATCTAACAAGGAAAGGTGAACCAAAGTGCAGTTTTAATACACATCTTTTCTCTCGGTATTTTCATGTTGAGTACAGCATTGTCACACTCTGCGTTTTCTATTTATCCCTTTAAAGTATGGTGGATTAATTAATTTGGGAAGCTTAAGTTCAGCCACACACTGTTCACATTCTTTTGTTGTTGTTGTTAAGTACTTGACTTCTCTGTAAAGGCAGTAATGTGTTCTGCTTAAATTCTATTACAAGTCCTAGAGCAAGACCTTTTCTGTAAATTCAGAAGCTTTATCTTTCTTTTTGTAAATGGAGTTCTTTTCAGAATACACATTTTATAGGCATGAAAGGAGACCCGTAGAGCACTGACTGTCAGCTTTATGAATAGTTTTTCAGAACAGTGGTTCAACTGTTACCAAAGTAGGGAAGAAATTTTGCAGCTCTTAAATTAATTTTATAAATCGTAGATGAAATCCAAAGAACCTTCCTAATCTTCATTGTGAAGTTCTTCAGAGGTACAGTAACAGCTTACCCTCTGGAGCAATTGCATAAGGCATGAAAGCTCAACATCATGCCCTTGGTTTGCTTGAGCTGCATCAAAGTTTAGCTTAGTCTTTTTACATGCCTGGTGGTTAGAAAAGTCTTCTGTGCATTGGTTCCTCTATACTATATTGCACTTGGAGGCCTTGAAAGGTACTTTTTACTAGTGCACTTGTAGGTGTCTGGCTACATCATAATCCCTCCTCCCTGTTTATGTTTATTATCCTTACTAGATGGTGAATGAATTTTTATTTTTTTTTTCATTGTCCTTGGAGAAAGGTATTGGATGTGTCTTAATCTGTTTGTATCTAATTTAGATATGTGGCCTTCCAGTCAATATAATCTTGTCAACATGGTGAAAAACTTCCGTGCTATATGATATAAACTGGTAGATGTTCTTCCATAGTGTGTATTATCTTTTTTCTGAACATTTGAATGTGTTAGACATCATACAGAACATTTGGAAAAAATAAAAAAAGTGAAGTGCTATTGATTTTTTTTTCCAAATGACTCACTGTGCTTTCTCTCTTCTTGGAATAGTATGTTAACAAACTGATTTATGATTGTAGTTTAATGAAAATCTTAATTTCAGTGTGTCACTTCAAAAGTCCTTACAAAAGTTAGGAAGCCCAAGACAATGGTCATTACAACTTTATAAATCATTAAATTTCATTTTATTCAGAGGAATCACAGATTTCCCTGTACTGAAGATCCTTGCCCCACATTACATTTAATAATATTCGTCTGCATACTTACCTTCTCCTACAGATTTTATCATTTCAACAACTGCAAATCCTTAAGAGAAATGATTTTATTTATTTGAGACGAGTCACTGGGAGACCAAAGAATTTGCTCATAATTACAAAGTGTAACAAAGATTTATTTTGAGTACTTCTTTGACTAACTGTCATTTTCTAATCACTGTGAGTACTTCCAGTAGAAATCAAAGGGCTTGGATTTCATAAGACATGAGAACATGGATTTTTAACATTAGCATTAATCATGTGTCCAAAAGTTAAACACAGAACAGACAATGTAAAAAAATGAACAAGACAAGGGATTTTGGGACATACAAAGTCCTGACCTGATTTAGAAGGATGTCAGAGCAAACCAGCTTCTTTCCATTCTGTCAATAGTGTTAACAAAGTTAATCCTAACTGTTCATTTCAAGCTGCCTGTTCATCCTATGACAGCTATTTTAACAGAAGATCAGCTGTAGTGGCAGTCTGGGAGTCTGAAATTATTCATATGCCAGTGACCATGGAAGTTAATACCAAGACATAAATAAAAAATGCTTAGTAGTTACATCACAGTTCTTTTTCAGGATTACTTTGCCCATTTTTGTAGTAATATATGATCTATTAATAAGCATTAATATATTCCAGGGTAATAATAATAACAAAGATAGATGTATGTGCTGTGGAAATCAATTTCTCTTCCTTAGGTAATGCTGATATATGCTTTGTTTCCAACTGTAAATTTTAATTAAAGTGGAAGGAAGGCTGAATGAAGAAGATAAAACATTGAAGTTGAAAGCCAGAATTGAAGGAGAAATGGAATTTGGTGATAAATAAAACGAAGAGCACAGACAGCAGGAATATTTTCATAGATATTATGAAGTACACAGCACACAGATTGAGGTGATACGGTCAAATGATTAAGCATACATGACACATGTATCTGGAAGAAAATGGCTCTAACAGGTAAGAGGTATGAAAAGGGAAGTAAAAATTGAGACATTTAGAAACACGTAATCTTTGCTCTCTTGATTGAAGGGAGAGTGATTTTAACTCCTCAGAGATCTGATTTAGCTTTTTAGTAGGCATGAGGTTATGAGTAGTGGCACCAACTAAAGATGTAAAAAAAGCATATTGGAATTCCTGAATTGGCTAATTTTAAGTATCATTCTTGAAACTCTTGAAAATGAACTCAGATTTCATTGCTCAATTTTTTAAAAAAATAATAAAATCAGGAATCTAAAATTATAGGACTCTGCAGAAGTGCTGGCTGCAGCAGGATGAAAATATTACTGTTCAAAGACCAAAATAAATACAAGTAAATAGAAAACTGATAAAGATAGGATTTTTTTCTAAATGTCTCCCTGAAATAAGTAGAAATTACCTGGAAGAAATAATTAAAACGCTAAATTACATATTTGTAATATACAAGAGGAAAATAAAAGGATATCTTGCCAAAAGTTTTTAAGGTCAGGAACTAGTACTGTGGCTACAGGTGTTCAATTTCACTTGCAAATCAATTTGCAAATAAATGAACATAGTTAAGTACAACTTCTGCAGGTTTGACTAACTTGTGTGATGGTGTGCTGCAGCTTTAAATAGAAATTATAAATTATCAATGAATGCTTTGTTTTCAGATTTTTCCTCTCTATTCTTTTGTGTTTCTAATGCTAATTAGATAAGGAAAAAAATGCATGGTACTAGAAAGTACATTATTATGCACCAATGCCAGAAGAGGTCAATTGAAAATAATTAAAAAGTACATAAATACCTTGTTTACAAAGAACACAAATGTATGCTTAGTGGATTTTCATAGAAACTACCTGGAAAAACAGTTACCACACTGAGAATCAGAAACAGTTGTTTTAGAAGCAAGAAATCTGTCGCAGTTTTTCACACTCATGTGGTCATGTCCCTTCGTACATGAGCTGATACGAGCTCAAGTATAACCAGTTTTACATGTTTCAGTCTATTGTTAAATGCTTCACGAACATTGAAACACCTTTGTGACATGCAGAATGCATCCAGCTGTGAGAAAAGTGTCATAATAAAGTGCCAGTCAAGGGACTTGAAACACTTGCCCCTTTCCCAGAAGGCCAAACTGCCCATGAAAAAATAAATAGGGTTGGCTTTGTGTATGTGTGGTGAGTGTGTGGTGTGTGGTCTGGGTTTTTTGCTTTTTTCTTGTTTATTTATCGATTGGGTATGGTGTTGGCCCTGGGAATACAATCAAAAATCATTTAATGTTTCTAAAAATCTATTCTACAATGTATTTCAACTCAGTTACACTTTCCTGAATGATAAATTAAAAACACTGTGGAGTTCTAAACAAGGTGAAAGCTCCCCCTGCTGTTTCAGAGCATTAGGAGATGACTCATCCCTTTGTTTTTTTTTATTTAAAAGAAAAGTCAAGATCAAATGTTTTAAACGAGCTAATGGTCAAAAAAGGTTTATTTCAGTGATGTCATTTTCAGCAGATGAAAGGCAGAAGATGATATGTACGCATTAGTATTTAAGTACTGTAAGAATCATGACAGAAAGAAAGAAGCTCTTTCAGACAAACTAAATGAGGAAAAATGTTAACTATAAAATCTTTTTTTCAAATTAAACCATTGCTTAACATAGGAAGGAATATTCAACATATTTGAGTCATTTATTGTTAAGGTTATGCATATGTTCTGGTTGTCAACTAGCAATCTCTGAAGATTACACTTTTGAGAATATTGGGTAGTTTATTGTAGCAATACTGTATTCCAGAAATGGTGCTTGGGCACAATCTGAGTTATAACTGTCCTGCTGTCTTTACTGTGTTGAAGAAAAACATACACATATGTGGGATAGATGCCTTTCTACCATTCTGCATATGAACAGTGTACTCCTATTATCCCTAAAATCCAAAAAATCAGTTTGTGGAGGGATAGGTAAAACTAAAGGGCATATTTTTGAGCATATTCTGATTTCAGGAGAATATCAACAATATTTTGCAATATATTATGCAAAAAGCATACTGTGCTTGGACCAGATTGCAAACTGCACTTCTGCAATACAACATGAACCAGAAAAATTGCATTGATGAGAATGAGAGGAAATCATCTGAATTGTATGCAGACAGAAGAAACAAACTGGATCTTTAATTCTTTTTCTAATTCCTGTATTGTGCTTCTGATGTCTTTCACAGGGGGAGTAGCATCACATTTCTCACTTTTCCTGGTTTTTATTCTCCTTGAAATGCTGATCACACATCACTGTCTTGATACATGTCAGCCAAACATGTAACAGAATATTCAGGTCTATTTTTTTCTCAGATTGCATCATCTACATCTATCTGTGCTTGTCTTTCTGGTTGACCATTCCTGATTGCCAGACACCCACACAGCCATGCTCTCATTCCCCATCCTCACTAGGACAAGGGGAGTAAAAAGCATGGAAAAGATTCTGGGTCAAGACAAAGACAGGCAGATCCATTACTGTCACAAATAGTGACAGCAAAACAGAGTTCCAAGTATTTGGTTGCTTATATTTCCCTATTGATTTTGGATTATGAAATCTTACTTATTATGACACTAACAGATTTCTCAAGACAAGTGTGAAAAATTTAGAGTTTCTATCATCAGTCTCTTGTTACATGCATTTCCTATCTTTAGAATTTTTTTTTTTTAATAGTCTTATCTGATGCTCCATTCCCAGATTCTATTTACATCACAACAGAAATCTAGTTTAATTCTGTGTTAGGATTACTTTTAATAGTTCTTTGATTTTCAGCTCCCTCTTTTTAAATTTCCTCTTACAAGGTTAAGGGGTTGTGAAGTTCTTACCTCCCCTTGCTTGAATTCTGAGTGCTCACCTTGTCAGAGGTACTGCACAGTATCTTTTGTAATGTTGAATAAACCAGTGTTACTTTACTAATGCAAAAAAACTACTTGTAAGTACCCATTTGGCACATTGCCTTTGATTAACATGTTTTATTTGGTCACAACTGTCATATTAATGTATCATGTTATTAAATGTAAAATAAAATGTCTTTTAAAAATGCTACTGCTGCACTCAAAATATTCTCTGTTTTTTTAAGGGGAATCTCAAATCTCTTCAGAATCCTGCATATATTAAAATGTATTTGGGCTTAATTGAATTAACTAATAAAACTGTTTCATATTTAAGCTTATCTAATATTCAATGCAAGATTCACTGATGAATAATGTAGCCCAACCCCCTCTGAGGCACAGTTCTTTCTTGACAATAATTTTGTGCTGTACTTTTCTAGTGTTTCTCTTATCTAAAGGGGTCAGTTAAAGTGTAAACTGATACAGAATTCCAAATTACTGTTTTTTTCCTCTGCTGTTTGAGATTTCTACTTGATTTTCTTAACTGCAGTCTGTGAGTTTCTTAGTACATCAGATCTACAATGAGGGTTTTTATTCCTACTGGCATTTATAACAGTAGTGGGTGAAAGGTCTGTTTTACATAAGAATTTATAAAAAATATGAATGGCTTATGTTGGCAAGTATTCATTATCCCAAATAGAAGCTGTACAATCCATCCCCTTTATTTATGTATTAACATCACCTTCACCATCACTGCATTTGACTACTACTTATTACATTATTTTATTTAACAAACCTTACGAAGAGGGAAGCCATTGCCATAAAATTAGAATCATAGGATTCTTTAGGTTGGAAAATATCTTTAAGATCACCTTTAAGTCCAGCCATTAACTCAGCACTGCCAGTCCAAAATTAAACCATGTATTTAAGAGCCACATCT
>VXBB01022887.1:0-13538 GCA_013399915.1 Illadopsis cleaveri
AATGTTCAGTATTTATGAATTTAATGCTTTGAAATGTGAAGGATCCTGCACTCACTGCAGGGCCAAGTAATAATGAAGTGTCTTAGTGTGTGTACAAATCATGAACTGTTTAAAACAAATACTTTTCAACTTTTAAAAGCTGAAGAAATGAGTTTAAACTTAAAGAAATGAGTTTAACCTAAATGAGTTTAACCTCAGCCAGCAACCAAGTGTCACACAGCTCCTCACGTGCATGTCCCCAGCCCTGCTGGGATGGAGAGAAGAACCAGAAAAAAAATGATAAAACCTGTGAAAATTAAGAAAATAAAAAAATAAGAACAATGAAATTATTGAAAGAAAATGTTATAATTCTGATAATGGGAAGAGAAGAGACAAAGAAGGAGGAATAAAGGCCAGGACAGAGCCAGTGAGTGGTGCTGGCCCCCAGGTGATCCCCCCAATTTCCATCCTGGATGTTCCTTGGGCAGTGCTGAGTTAACTCTGGGTGCTGCTTTCAGTCCCATCTCTGCTTTAGCTCAGGAACTATAAAATGGATTTCCACAGCTCCCAGTTGAGATCATCCTGCACTTGTTAGCAGTGAAAATTTATGAAGCACATTTGTTTAACTACTGTGTCACGGGAAATATTAATGATGGAGCAGGAATGGCTACTGCAGTTTGGGATTTTAACTCCTGCCACGGAGATGGGAGCAGTTATTTAGGGTTTGTTGCATGTAAAAAATCAAAAGGAGGCCGAACAAAAGAAGACAGGCAATGATGTCATTGTGAGCCAGCCGTGTTAGAGGCTGATCACTGATTTCTGACTTGTCAATAGTGGAGGAAAGGCCATTAAAAAAATCTGTTTTCCCTGATGAGGAGCTGTAGGTAACGTGCAGCTATTTCATCTGTAAATGGCACCTGGAAGGGTTTGCTGGGTTCTTTTCAGGGCTTCAGAAAAGGGATTTAGGAGAAGTAACCATCCATCTCTGTGATGTGCACCCCTGCTGGATTTTTGTTATCACGGCCTTAAACCTGTCAGAACATGGGTTATTGTAAACTTGAATTTTGCATTTTCCAGCGAGGTGTCTGACACTCATTACTCTTCTTTCCCTGCACTGTTCTTCCTGGGCTTGTTCTGATTTCTCATCTGCTCAAGGTTCAGTTTGGCTGCTTTTGGAAGGGCCCAGGATAAGCTGTGGTAGGGTTTAAGCAAGTATTCAGGCAGTGACGAGGATTGTGGTTTCATATTTATCTGGTATAAGGGGTTTGGGAACTGGTCTTTCACTTATGAACAGAGTTTTAAAAGCATAATCTTGGGAATAATTGAGAGAACACTGAAGGAAAACACTAATTGCAGGTTTTATTGTAAGCACTTTGTACCCAGTCTGTGTGGATTTATAGGAACACTTTATTTACACTTCCCTCCAATATGTAAACCCAGTTTAGAAATATGGGAAATAATGAGAAAAACCATGTTTGCTCTCACTCTCTCAGGGTAATACAGTGAAAAGTCTGCTGTGGGCAAGCAGGAGAAAAATACACTTCCAGAAGGAAATAAAAGGTTTGGGAACAGCTCATAAATGGCACCACCAAGTCCTGGGTAAAACTTTGTATTTTAATGCCTTGGACCAAATCCATACCTATTGAGTTTTGATTTATGTTTTATAAAGCTGATAGAGAACTACATTAAAAAAAAATGAAAATCTTTGCTGAATCCATGCTCCTGGCACATGTGCCATCAGTCAGTCACATGTGTGCAGGGAAGCCTGGAAGTGCAATTCCACCCTCCTTGCCTGTGAACACTGTTATTGTTTGGCAACAGTTGCTTTTATGTGGTTTGCTTTAATCCACTTCAAATAATTAAGCCAGACCATTACAGTTGATATTTCTAGTACAGAGGAATTATTGTGCTTTAAAATCCCTGCCCTAATCCTCTTTGTAATAAAACCCTCGTGTAGACAAGAGGCACCAAGCAGATTTTGCTGCTCCTCACTGGTAGCAGGAGTTCATTAGGAGCATGAATTTTGTGCTGGCTGCCACCCCCTCATGAATAAATGAATAAATATGCAATGATTATTTGTTTTGGATAGCTGATCCCAAAAAAATGAGATCCTGCTTCAAGGCGGATTTGAGGAGAATTTATTTTTTTTAGCACTGTTGAAGATGATGGTGACTCTGTAAGCTTATTATTTTAAATATTAACAAAAAAAGCGCAGTATTTATAGCAGAATTAGATTTGAGTGTTGTTATTTGTGTTGAATATATTAATGATGAAACATTTCCAGCATCACCAGGACTGTGCACCCACACACTGCTGCTGATTGTTGTGTAAATTTATGGCAAATTATGGGCAGTGAGCCTGAGACAGGATTTAAAATCAGTGTTTGCAGGACTTTAAAGAGCTTCCATCCTACTGGGGGAACAGTTCCCTCAGCACTGAAAATACCTCAGATCCTGAAGGTGTTTTGGATGGCTAGAAGTGGGGAATTGAATGGGATTTGATCTGTCAATGCAGTTGGTACAGAGGAAGTCTCAAGGATCATTTGCAGTGTGGTTTTTGGAGGATTGTGAGGATTTTTCCAGCATTGATTTGGTTGTGTAGGGTTGGTTTGTCTTCCCTTTTTTCTAGAGATTCACCAGCTTCAGAAGAATGGGGAACAGGACATTTACACAGATGTGAAAGCAGTTTCATGTCACAATCCTTGTTTATTTTCTGTTCACAACTTCTCCCCATTCTGAGTGGAAGTGGGAGGAACTGCAGTGTAAGGACAAGAAATATTCTGTAGCAAAATATTACCCAAAACAAGGGAAGATTTCCAATAGAACACAATCTTCTCATGAGACTCCCTCTTTGTATTTTATTTGCACCTGTAGGTGCAAAATGGCAAATCTTGGGACTAAGAAAGAAATGGGAAAGGTCTTGGATTCTGAATTAAGAAAGATTTCAGTTTTCCTGCTCATCCATGGAACTTTTGCTGCAGGGCTGGAAGGGAATCCAGTTCCCTTAAAAACCTAAAATTAAACCTTATTAAACCTAAAATTAGGTTTAATAAGGGCATCCTGGGGATGTTTAAGGATCTTTTGACATCTAAAATGTGTTTGTGTCCTTCAAAATCCCTTGCTTTGGAGAGTGTTGGGTTCTGCTCCTTTACCTGGGAGTCATTACAAAGACTGATGAAATCCCTGTGTGGGTTTTTCCCAATTTAGCCTAAATAAGATTTTACTTATTTTTTTATATTTTACATTTTATTACATTTTTTATAATGAAAAGGTTGTAGATGATGCCTCTACTAAAAATCTTCCTTCCTGTGACATCCAGGACTCCTCCAGTAATGAAGTTTCTTGTTTTGTAGGACAATACTTGCTGCAATCCTGCTTGGTCGAGGGCCACACAACCACTTGAATTCAGATTTTTATTTTGCATTTTGTCAATAAATTTAACAGTATTTTGTATGTGTGTTTTTTCTGAGTGCTTTCAGAGTTTGGGGGTTTTTAATCAGGGTTTGTCAGCTCTTGGGCATCTCTTACTAACCAACCCAGCACAAATTTTCATTTAGAGCTTGGCAACTTCTTCAGGACTTTGGTCCAGGGGAGGGTGAGAAGTTCTCCAGGATAATTTCTAATATGAATATAGATGGGTTCACCACGTGAACATTTGTTTCTTCTTTTATGGCTAATTGAAATATTGATTTGGTTGTCTTTTTGCCAGCTTGGCTCAGAGAAGAGGCAGATATTTGATATACACAAAAAGCTGGGTCCTAAAAATCAGAGGTGTGATTAGACTGGCAACTCACTTTAATACCCTGGATTCTTTAATGGTGGGAATTAACGTGTAGTTAAGTCATGGAATCGTTTTTAATAGTTTAGTTTTTATGATTTAGCAACTGTGCTTGTGCTCAGAGCTTATCTGTGCTGTCCAGCAAAAGAGAAACTGAAGTTTCCTGGAGGAAAAGCTCGAATTTCTAAGGAGCAGTGTCAGCAGAAATGTGCATTGGTAATCCCNCGAGTTTATTGTAGCAAGAAAACAAAAGGATGTTTTCAACTTGTTAAATAGGCTGGAAAATGGGGCAATTGTCCGCCTGGCGCCTCGATGAGTTTGAGTAGCAGGGGAACCCCATTAGCAGAGCCGGGGGCGGGATGGAAATTCCGGCCGGAACAAAAGGGGCCTGCGTGGTCCTTGGGAATTAATTTTTTTTGAAAAAAGCTCAGCTGCCTGCAGTTTGTAAACACCTCACAGCATCCCTCACACAGCCCCAGATGTTCCTGCCCAGTGGCAGCCACGCAACTGGGGCTTTTCTTCCCTTCTCAGTTAATTTGGGATAAAATGCGGGTGTTTGCTGAAATTTTATCCCTCTAAATGTTGTCTGGCAAAGGGGAAGGGGAGGAATCTCCTTGCTGGGATGGAATTTGTCATCAGATACCAAAAATCACAGCTGGCTGAATACCAGGCTGGCACATCCCATAATGGAACTTGTCAGTGCACATGCTCCTAAAATTATTCTCATTTCTCAAATGCTGGCCTTGGGATTTTTTACCCAAAAAAATCCCTGGTCTGTTTTACCAGAACTCGTGTTTGTTACAGCCTGGATTCCTCCAACAATGCAGGGAAATTATTCCCTGATTAGTTTCTGTCTGTGGAGATGGAAACCCGCGTGGAAATCTGCCCATTCTTCCCGTGGCACATATTTGGTGTGTTTAATTTGGTTTTAGAAAGAAAAAAAGTTCTTTGTTAATTAGAAGTACTGCAGGCTGAGTAGGAAAATGCAAGATGTCCTTTAGGAGCACAGAGAACATTCCTGGAAATGGCAGTGCCACACCTGGAAAGGCAGAACTGGTGAGGGGAAAGGAGTTCAAATATTTCAGCAGCACTTGGGATTTGGCATGTTTACCACTTTCTGAACCTTTTCTTTTATGTACTTGTGAAAAAGGAAGTTTATTTTTTTGGTAAAATTGAAAAAGTTTAATCAAAAGACAGTAGGAGACAGAGATAAAGTTAAATGGCTGGGTGTTTGGCATTTAATGAATGGTACACTTACTATTTTTGGAGATTTTTTAAATACTTTTTTTATTTCATCATTCTGTTGTATATTCATAGACTATTATGTATATTCATATTTTTTCATAAACTAGTTTATATATTTTAGGAGCTATTTTGTATGGTCTTTTCTTGGCTTTGTTTTTTTAGAGGATATGGTTTTTTTGGCTGTGGTTTTGGTCCTTTTTTATTATTACTTCCAGTTTGGGCTTTGGTCTATACTTTCTACAGATGGTGGGTGCTGATAGTTAACATTTTAGCAGTAGGGTCTTTATCATATGTTTACTGGATGTTATTTTAACTAAGCAGACAGTTCAATTACAAGCATTACTATATATTAGCTATTTTACTACTATTTTTAAGATTTGTTAATAGCTAGAAATAAAAGCTATATTTATACAGCAAAGTTATTCTAAAATTATACATATAGCATTTATCTTAATATTTGTGAAAAGCCAATAATATAATAGGAATTTATAACAGATTTGGCATATTTACCACTTTCTCTGCTTTTTTTTATGTACTTGTTTCTGTGGGTGTTTATTTCAGCACTTTATCAGCTGTCTGGAATAGAGCACTTAGCAATTTCCTTGTTGCCTCTAACACTGTGTCTTAAACCAGGCTCAACATTATAAACCCAATTCTTCCAGCAGCAGTTAAAATTGCCTTTAAATTAAAAGTTAAAATTGAGGTGGTCCTTTGCAACCTTCACTCCTTGTTCAGTCACACAGCCTTTAGTGAAATGATCATAGAAATTTTACAGTTCTGCTGTAAAAAGCAGCATTGCAGGTTCTTAGTTAATGAGCATCTGTTTGGAATTTTCTCTTTTCCCTGGCTGGGAACCCAGACTTTATTTATGGTCTGCCATTCAAATTCTGACCTGGAGGAGGAGGAGGGATGTGAACATGGATTTTTCAATGCAAGGTGAGTGTCCTGATGGAATGGCTTGTGAAACAGAGAGGATACAGTCAATTAACAGACTGCTTTACCAACTTCTGCCTTTTGTGCTGTTGTTCAAGAAGAAATAAAAAAGCAGCAGTGCTTTGCTTCAGCCCGAAGAGAAGCTTATTTTTTTCTCCAAGAAGCAAACACCAAAATGACTTGCTTTATTTTTTTATTTATTTTCCCTCTTTTGCTGCTGACTCAAAAAATCAATCCCCTGTGAAAGCAAAATTCTGGCTGCAAATCTGCAGGGCAGCCATAAACAATGTCACTACAGAAAATTCTGCCATCCATAAGCTTAAAAGGAGAAATGCTCCTTATTTAGCAAATGGAAGAATGATTTATTACTCTCCTCTGATTTGTTTTCCCCTTTCTGTTCTGACTTTAAGCATAATTCATTGAAAGGTGCCCCAAAACACTTGCAGCATTTTTGTGCATCCCCTTGCCACCGGTGTTGTGCCGGGTGATAACAATTTCATAGCACTGGAATAAATTTGCTTTAGATACACATTTACTGCTGTGTAAGGCAGGAAAATTCCAAACAGTTGGGCAGAAATTGGGCAAATAAACACACAAACTCCCTTTGTGTGTTTTCTTGATTCAAAGGGAACAATTCTACTGAGAGCACTGGGATTTTTTCTGGAATGATGCCAAGAGCAGTAACTGCTTTTATTTTCTGGGTCGTGCCCACGTTGTCTGTTTGGTTTGTGTGAAAACATCTGTGTGTTACAACTGGAACTTCATTACTGGAAATCTCCTGCCTTTATTTGCTTTTTTGGGGGGGCTGGATGGATCTGGCTCCTGACAGGAGTGCCCAGTTCATCCACAGCTCCATCTGTCCCTCTTCCCAATTTCTGCGTCTTCGTGCACCTCCTGCTTAGCCTGGCCTGGCATAAAATTTGATTTTATAAACATGTAAAACTTCTACTTTCCCATTTGAACCACCTCCAAAATATGAGGTCTGTTAAGGACCTCTTTCAGTTGTTTTTATCCTTAGATTTACCTCATCAGCAGACAACAGAATGGTTTTCCAACAGTGCTCTGGAATTCCAGTGTGTTCAAGTTGAGCAGCGTTGAAATCTGTGATCTTACTGTGCAAGGATCTGTCCTTGGGAGAATTTCAGGATATATTTTTTATTTGTGGATATATTTTTATTTGTGGATATTATTTTTTCCAGGACATTTTTTTTCCAGGACATATTTATTGCAGAATGCTGGTACTTACCATAATTGTATCATTTTATACTACATATGTACCTACTCAAATTATTCTTTTATTCCAAAATGATGAACTCCAATTTTAGAAGTGTATTTGAATAGTTACTTAGCTTTAAATGCACCAACACTGATAGTAGTCATTAACAGAATTATCAATCAATAAATAATTCATTCATATGTTGAATAAAATAGGTGCACAGCTTATTAAGAGTGTCATTTGTCAATCTGTGAGTATGAAGGAAAATAATGGGCTTTGCACTGTTGTCTTCTGTGGAAAGGAAGAAGAATTTGAAAAATTTTAAAAAAATTAGATTTTTGTTTATTTCATTTTTAAAAATGCTATTTCCTGATCTCAGTGGAGAGCTCTGAGCTGTGTGACTGCTCCTGATGAGCCTCAGTGAGTTCCTGGCAGGAGCTGCTCCATGAGCAGTGGCTCAGCTTCTCATGACTCCCAGCAGATGTTTTGCCTTTAAAGGTCACTTTAACTCTGTGGCCAGGCTGGCTCCTTGCTCCCCAGAGCGTGCCAGCAGAGTTCAGAGCTGGAATGTGGGTTGACATCAGGAATGAGATTTCATGGATTTCTCCTTCACTTCCGTCCTTATCCAACCAAATCTCACCAGACCCACTTGGACAATGAGAGGCAGAGCGTGATTTAAAATGATAATTCCGTGTCAGAACAGAGATGGTGTGATCAGTTAGGACTTGGTGGGGTTCTCAATGGCTTTAAGACAATCTCTGGAGTTCTAAGGGCTTTGATTTTTGCAATNTCAAACCACCTTTGTGGGAAGAATCTGAATTTCTGTCCAAAGGTAAAGAGAGGAGTTTGCAGCCTGAGCCCAGTCTGGAAGATTTATCCATCTACAGGTAGAACAGAGGCAACCTGGCAAACCCATGTGACAAGTGCAGTCTCATGTTGTAATAAAAACTTGAATATTGTTACCTGCCTGCACCCTGATGTGTTCCCACTGGACTCTTTTATGGTCATCCCTTCAGATTTGCATGCATGTGTCTGTCTGATCATCTGGCAGCTCCATCCTGAATTTATTTTGTTTTTTCCCTCTCAGAAATAGGGCCCAGTGGCATTAGGAGCCGTTCCACTGACTGGCCCCAGTGCAATCCCATTAATGCCATTTCTGCTGTGTTCATCCTCAAATATTAATTAGGAACAGGAGGAAGGCTGACAACAGAAAAATGTAGATTTTTTTTACCACTGCTGGTGGCTGTTCCTCCTGCCCAGCACTGCTCTGTTCCAGCCTGAGCCCTTGTGCTCCCCTCACAGTTTCAGTCATTGATAACAGCAGGTTCTGGGGGCGCTGCAGTCATTTCAATTAACAGGTTTAAAGTACTAAAGAAAGAGTTTTCTAAAGTACTTAAAGAAAGAGAAACAAGAACTTTAATTTATTTCTCAGATTGGATTCTGTCCTGGCTTTGTCTGGGACAGAGTTTTTTTTTTCTGTCATGACAGACTCCAAATATATTTTTACAAACTTGTTTCCCTTTCCTCTTTTATTCTGTTCTTCATTAAGTTGGAAAGGGATCATCATTTCCCTTTTTAATTGGCTGAAATTTCATGTTCAGTTAAGTAAGGGGAAAATATTTATGCAAATGGTGCTACCCTGTGACTTCTTTTGATTGTTAAAACACAGAAGATAAATAATTTCTCTAGTAGCTGTAGAATAACTGATACTTCCTTTGAGAAATAGAAGCTCTAAATGAATATTGTGCTTTTTTAAGGTCTCTTTCACTTTACTCTCTGCATTCTCTGAGGTCTTGTTTTTAATTTTCCCTCTCCCTGCCATTACGAAGGCAGTGGTCTGTGATTAATAGATTGGAGGCTGCAAATGAGTGTGCAACTTATTGCTGGAATTAAATTCCATGGGGCAGCTATTTAATTAAATGTTCCATGTGAATCTGAGTCCTTGATTTTGTATGGCCCTAAGGAATTCCACATAATGCCATTTGTTGAGTAACTGAGGTTATTTTGATTGCACAGAAATTAATCATTATTAATGTAATTAAACATTTAAAATATTTAATGCTTTTAAGCAATAGCTAATTTATTTTTTTTTAATGAGAATTTCTTTTGCATTTTGTTGAAATAGTAAGAAATAATTGAAGGTGGAGAATTCTAACAGTGAGTGAAAGAAGAGGTGAAAATGGGATTGAAGGAAGAACAAGGCTGTCCTGTGCTAGAACATTCTTAACCCAATTTCTTTGCCATGGTGTTTTAGCCCATTATTCTTATATACATAAGAGTTTAGATACCTAAATATTTCATAAGGTTTAATATCCAGGTGCTTCTGAAGTAAATGTATGAGAAGAAAACTGGTAAAGCACAGGGAATTCTATAGGGAATTAAGCTGGAGGTTGGGGAGAAAGGAATTGACAACTTCAAAGTTTTTTAAGAGCTGCAACATCATTTCTTGAAGTCTGCTGTAATCATATTTTAGCCCATAACTGGTTTTTCAGACTGTGGGGTTTGGGTTTGTCACTGCAATAAAAAGGACGTGTTGAATCTGTTGTGATTTAAATCAGTGACAGCAGTTTGTGCTCTGCAGAGTAGGGGATAAAATAATAATAATAATATGAGGGATGAAACAACAGCATGACAAATGCTGGTGTGTCATCAGCACATCCCCTCCCAGCTTGTTCCTGGTTTTAGGCTGTGTATGATCAATTTTACTCAGAAACCAGTACAGGAAACCAACTTTGGGAAGTTATCATGGCACAGTAGCATCAGTTCAGTGAGTTCACTGATATGATTAACACACACTGGATCAATAGAAACCATTTTAACTGATTCCAATCTTCAGAGCTTTTACTGCAGTTCTCTCAGATCAGACCCAGAGTAATCTTTATAACTGGAATATTAGAGGAGATGTAAGAGTATGTGAAGATGAGAACTTGATGTTTCTATTGGGATTTTTGTGTCATCTGCTGACACCCTGCACTGGGACCTGTTTCTGTGCAGTCACTGCTGTGCTGAGCTTCTCCTAAACAGCATTGCCCAATCCTGGCATCCAGAGGTGCAGGATTTATTTTCAACCTTTGTCACGCAACACAGCAAACCGACTTGCTTCTCTTTTTTTATAGTATCTTGTGGGGTTTTTATCTTCTTTTCTGTTAGAGTCAGGATTAAANTGAAACTTTACGAGCTGTTGGGTATTTGATAACCTCCGGCAGTGCTGGGATAGCGCTCCTGATGCTGAATCCTGATGTAGCTAATTGGTTTCTTTGGGATTGTCTTCACTGCACAGACATTCCTGACACAAATTCAATCTTCCAGGAAAGCTAAATCGAGCAGGCTTTAAGCTGAGCTGGTTGGGAGTATAAAATACAGCCTAAATCAGCTCAACAGTGTTGTTGGAATATTCTGTGGTGTGTTGGTTGTCTCTGGAGTTGGTCTGGAGAGAAGTTTCAGCACATTTTGCCAAAACTTCCGAGGCTGACAGAGCTCTGAGGGTTCAGTATTTGTTCAATATGTGGAGAACCTGAGGAGAAAGTGGGGTATAAAAATCAATCTGTCAGTGCCCAGCAGTAAATGAGGATGATCTGAGGGCAGTGACTGCAGTGGGAGCGGCGTCACTGCCATGCTGTGAAGGTTGGGTTAAACTTTAAAGATTCGTGTCCCACATGTACACAGAGGAAAAAAAAAAAGGAGGAGTGTTGAGATGGAATACAGCTCACCAGAGGTGGATTTTCTCAGTGTCCATAAAAAATAAAAAATCAGGCAGGAATTTTGCCAGGGGTGCTGTGTGAGTGTCGTTCCATGCTGGCAGCACGGCTGAACTACTTTATGCCGTGAGTGACATGAATTTACTTGTGGCAAATCTGCTGCAGCCTGACAAAATATCAAGGACTTTACTGGCTTTGGAGCTGGGAGGATTATTTGTTGAGGAAAATCAACAGGCACCTGGTTTGTGTTCTTTTGGTGTTCCCTGTGGAAGCGATGTGTGCACAGGGAGAATCTGTTGGGATATCTGATATAACAGAGGGAGAGTTTGCCTTTGTAGCTGCATCCTGCTGCTGATAACTCTGTGAGGTGAACTTTGATCTTGGCATCATCTGCACTGCAGATTTTTTTTCCTGAGGCTGCTGCCTTGCCACTGGGCTCATTCCCATGAACAATAATTAATTCTAATTATTGTGAGGTTCGTGGATGTGGGGACCTCATTCTTAGATTTGATTTCTTATATTTGATTTCTTATGTTTGATCAGAGAAACTGTGCAAGGACGTCGTCCTGAGACCAAAATCAGGCTGTGGGGGTTCTTTTAGCTGACGTTAAGGAGCAGATTGTGCTCCCTGAGATGTGTGAAGGGTCACAAGAATCCAGGAATGTCTAAGATACACAACTCGACCAGCTTTTCCCAAAGGGCAACATTTCAAACAGCCTTTCCTGGCCCAAATTCTCACCTGAAAAAGGCTGTGGAAGGACAGCAGGTGTGTTTAGTTTGGGGTGGGAGACAAATGATTCTTGCTGATGAGGGCAAGTTTTAATTAAGCAAAAGCTTTTTGAGTTGATAAATACCTTGGAATTTTCTGATCTGATATGCTGGGCTTGCAGATCAGGATGTACAGGCAGGAATTGGCTTCTCTCTCATGCAGAGGGTAAAAAATGCTTCACTTTCTTATGAGATCAAACCACCTTTGTGGGAAGAATCTGAATTTCTGTCCAAAGGTAAAGAGAGGAGTTTGCAGCCTGAGCCCAGTCTGGAAGATTTATCCATCTACAGGTAGAACAGAGGCAACCTGGCAAACCCATGTGACAAATGCAGTCTCATGTTGTAATAAAAACTTGAATATTGTTACCTGCCTGCACCCTGATGTGTTCCCACTGGACTCTTTTTTATGGTCATCCCTTCAGATTTGCATGCATGTGTCTGTCTGATCATCTGGCAGCTCCATCCTGAATTTATTTTGTTTTTTCCCTCTCAGAAATAGGGCCCAGTGGCATTAGGAGCCGTTCCACTGGCCCCAGTGCAATCCCATGAATGCCATTTCTGCTGTGTTCATCCTCAAATATTAATTAGGAACGGGAGGAAGGCTGACAACAGAAAAATGTAGATTTTTTTTACCACTGCTGGTGGCTTCTGGGTGTTCCTTTCCACCAGAGTCCCTTTCATAAAGCTTCTCCCTTGGCTGGTGGCTTTTTAAATCCACTGTCAGTGCATGAACAGGTCAGACAGGTTCTGCCTGAAAGGAATAACCAGCCCAAGAGTTTTTATTTGTAATTAGGAGAGTGGATGAAAGCAAGGCGTGGTCCTTGCACAGTCAGGATCTGACTGGCTTCTGTGCCTGCAGGGAAATCTCATCTTCCTGCCCGAATTTCTCCAGCTGCCACAGAAGTGGATACTTGCCTCAGGTGAAAACTGAATATTCGTGTTTGCACTGCTCCTTGCAGACAGAAATTCTGCTCACATAATATTGCTGATCTGTCTGTATTAAATGTTAGAAAATCCACCTTTTAAAAGTAAAAAATACTGATCACGTGGTTTTGGTTAAGGTGCATTCTTCTCTTTATATATATAATAAAAAATATGATCGTTTCTTCCGTTGTGTTCCGGGTGTTTAAGTGTCTGACTTCAGAGGAAGCTCAAGGTAGTGAATTTTGAATTTTGCTGAGACAGAAGATCTCCACACGGCTGAGTGCATTTGATGAATGGGACACCAAAGGAGAAAATGGATTTTGACAGTCTTTATCCATCTACACTTCGAAAAAGTTGTTGTGTTCTGCCCATCCCAAACATTTTTGGCACTTCACGATCGACCTTCAAAAATGTTCAGTTCAAAAGTTTTCATGAATTTCCAGTTCTGAACTTGTGGATTCACCTTGATGCTTAATTTACATGATTTTTTTTTAGATTTAAAAGCTGAAAAAAAAAAATTTGTGTGCAATATCTTCAGTTGCTCACAGGAGAAATGAGCCTTTAAGAAAAGAATCAGCATTGCACAAGTTTGCAATGTTATGGAGTTGCAACATAAAGAACCTGGAGAAAAAAAGGAGCAATGCTCTTTAATACCTTTCTNTTTAAATATTTAAATTAACATCTAAAATGATGATTAAAATGCAGCAAAGCAGCTCAGCAGGGAGTGCTGGCAGCAGCAGTGTGTGAATTTTGGAGCTCCTGGAGCAGTCACCCAGGGCTGCTCCCACAGCTGGCAGCCAGCCCTGCTCCAGCCCCATGCCCAAGGCTGACACAAACTCAGTTTGGAGGTGGCCAACTGGGAGGTTTCCATTCTGAGGCTGCCCTGGTGCTTTGATTCCTGCCTGAAATGCTTGTTGCTGCACGCCAGGTCTCTCTTCCTCTCTGTCATCCTTCCAGCAAATCAGCCCCTCTCACCAGGGATGTGACTCCTCCTTTCC